>JAFELO010000005.1:714552-755900 GCA_017140195.1 Eumaeus atala | reverse complement strand
TCTCGGGCCTCAGCAGGCATGTTGCGAAGGTCATGTCCAGGGATGTCGGATTTTTTTATGAATTAATACCGGATACGATAGAAAAGAGCCCAATTTAATCCTTGGAGCGCTTACTTGTATTTAATACATAAAATTGAAACAACGATTAAGTACTAAAACCTTCTTAGAAAGAGGTAGTGCCATGCTGTGTAGGAGGAGGTAGTGCATGCATGGTGCATGACACTACATTCTCCAATGCAACGAATGATAGGAGTGCAACGCATCTGCGTAACAATCATGCGAATGTCCATGGGCTTCGGTAGTCATCAAACGGACCCGATTGCGCGTTTGCCCTCTTATGCTATAAACAAAACCTGAAAATGTCTTACTTAGAAGAGCCTACATTGCAATTTTTCATTTTTAATGTAGTTCAACAAGAACAATAAGAGCCTTATTCGAGGAAAAAATAATCTGGCAATGGTTCCGCCGAACAGACTGAAACCTCAATGTACTCCGTCTCGATGTCAGTGCTGAAGGGACCAGGCATGCGCTAGGAAAGGGCGAGCCTTAGAAGGAGCACCATGAGGTACTTCTATGAGATATAACTAAGCATTTTCCGAAGTGAGTATATACACACTTAGAAGCCTACATCGCACTTGTGGTAAAGCAGAATGAAAAAAATTTGATTCAAAAGGATGAAACCAACATTTGATATCAAAAAATTACCCACTAAATTACCAAACCAATATGACGACCTACAAAAATTCTGTAGGCCTTGAGGGTCAGCAAAACAAATGCAGGCTTTACATTTTATATGTTAGAACTCCGAATAATTCCTTTTCCTAAACATCAGCTTTATAATTTTATGCTACTTACTTTAAATGTTATATGTTACTGAGAATTCATTTTTTAAATTTAAGTAGGCAAACATGATCTGGGACATCTTGATTGTCTTCTTAAATTAAAAAAAAAAAGCGCTTATCTATCTGTACGTGTAATAAAGCAGTAAAAGTGTGTTTGTAGATGAAATATTAATAGAAAAAAATAGCGATATAAAAAAAAGAAACAGTAGTAGAGAAAAAATAATCTATTCTATCTAGAATATCTATTTGTGTGCTAATTTCTGGAACTGATGGACGGATTTGGATAAAACTTTATTTGTTGTATAGCTAATGGACTTGGGGCAACGTACAGGTGTAATAAAAAGTACGCGAATGAAGTGGTGGGCACCAACAAGTTATTCATAATATATAATCATTTGCATAACTGTCTATAATAGACTGTCATTTTTCGGCGGTAACTTTTAATATAATATTATACGAAATCGCGAGCTTCAAGCAGATATGTTGCAAAAAGTTATTGTGCCCAGGAACAGGACGTGACATCACTCAGAGTTATGTCGACGCAGTGATACCATTCTTGTTTTTAATATCTCTTGACGTTTTGCCAATCCTACTCTTTACTTCCCATGCTATCTCGCCAGGGCGAGGTCGTTGCCTATTTAACGTTGTCTCGGTGGTAATCATGAATGGGAGTAGGCGTGTGGGAAGAGGGAGGGGAGGGAGGGACTGGATGAATGGGATGACGTCAGGGGAGGCAATTAGGAGGATCGATCGTTCAACGATATTGCTGACGTGAGCGTCTGCTACTACGCTGTGGTATTAGTTCAACCGCGTGACTTGAACACGTTTTTGTCGTAATAGATGACGCAGCTTGGAGTTTAAACCAAAATATCTCCTTCTTAAAAAAAAAGAGGTCTCTTTGAGGTTATACTTCTTATGAAGCGCTAGGACAAAGTAAATTTTCACGATGCGCGAACACCGTCACGCAAAACCGACATCCTATAGTTAGCTATAGTCAACATTTCAGTTTTTCAAACAAGTTACCACAATGCTTTAGTTAAGTTATTGTAATAAAACTTTCAATGATATATACTTTTAACTATTGTTAGTGTTGTTTTTTAACTACAAACGTAGAATGAACGTGAAATGCAAAAGGCAAGACTTTTAAAAATACTTTTATCTTGTTACGCTAAAGAAATATAACTTCTAACTCGTGTAGATAAGTACATATGCAATTTTTTCCAACGTCAACAGTCTTCAAAGTAACCGAAAAAAGCGGCGAAATGCTGAGTGTAGGTGTAGCCCTAGATTTATAACTTCGATGAGTACTGGTACCGATGATGTACAGGTGAACTAATTTCGTATTTGAAAAAAGTACCTTCACGCCTATTATCATCGTAGAGGTAGGCAGAGGTGTGCTAGTGCTAGTACATCCACAGCTCGCAAGTCCAGTAGATATACTAGAAAACCCGCGATTAGCCAAGGTACTGCGTCCCATTATGTCATAGGTGGTAAGCCTATGGCCACTTCCAGGACATTCATATTTGACTAGCTGATAATGCCTGTGTGGCGCGTCAGATATGCTAAGGATTTAAGTTTTATATAATTCCATGTTATAATTTATATGTGTGTCAAATTTCATCCAAATCTTTTAAATATAATTAAAATAAGGTACTTACTCGTACATACGTACGAATTTTCGCATTTAGAACATTAATTGGGTGTCATAATTTACATAACATCACACTTTATATTTCGTAGCTTCAATTATTCAATCATAAAACGCACTTCCAAAGTATTATGCCATTACGATTAATATTGTGACACATTTTCCCGGTAAATTCCCGAAATTTATGCGCACGCAAAAGAGGTCGACAAAACGCCGAGTTTCGTCGAATTAAAAGTGTTCATAAAATATTTGTGAGGTCAATTACTGTCTATCATTGTGTCACCCGTAGGGATTTGAGACGGTAATATTACGCCGATAAAATAAGGTAATGCATGACATCTTAAGTAAACTATGATACTCTATGGTAAAACACGGCAATATTTACGGCAAGAGCCATGCTGTATTGCAGCTGAATTAGCCGTCCCGAGTGCGGAGGTACCTCTCGCCCCCATAATACCGCCGTAAAGTGGCATGTTGTCGCATTTCGTGCGATTTGTGAGTTACCGGTAGCGTATTGGCACCCTGAGGGAAGGAAGACAGCGCATTTCGAATATACGGATGTCTATGTCCGATAGTTGGTGTTAAAAAACTATGACTGCTTGTATTATAAAGAAGTGATATCCCAATTTAAGTACGATAACATTTACCAGTAATTTAACGCTGACTTAAATAAGTCACCGTAAAGTAGGTAGGCGTAGGGTAATTTTACGTAACTTTGCGACCCTAGTCACCCGTCGTCACTCCATTAAAAATAGTCGCATCCTGAACGGAAACCAAACTGGGACGGCTCAGGTGAGTTTGGAGACGGGCCAAAATGACACGTCTATCGAGACATTCATTTTGGATCTTGTCATTGAGATTCTGTATATTTCAGTCATAAGATATTGTAATGATGCCTGGGTAACACACATGTTACGTCTTCTGTCGTTGTCAGATCGTGTCACACAAAACCTCAGTAAGTATCTAGTACTTGTCTATGGACAGTATAACGCTATCGAAGCGCCATAAACAATCATGATCCTATCCATTCGTTCACGTCAGGGCTGAGAACATTTTAGCTACCGCGCGCGAGTTGCTCCCATGGTCTCTCCGGTAATGATAATCATAATTAAATTAGCTATTACAAACATTCTCATATCGGGATGCATCTCTCACATCTGCGGGAGTGATGGGGTCGGTGCCTCTTTCGGCCCCAAACCTGGTAACATTGCAATTCATGTAGCTGTATTGGGCTTCACTTCGCTTCCACAGCATAAGTTTCAGGTCCGAAAAAAAAGAAGCGCAATATTTTGTGAAAGGTGCGATATAATTCCATAAGGTAATTTGAAACCTACTTCTAGGTCTTCAAAATGCCATCCGACTGAAAAATTAAAAAATGTCTCGAATGCGTCAGAAGGGTAGTGTTTCTGAGCGTTCGTGTACCGTATGTGTGTCGTATTTTCATGTTCCCTGCTACAAGCTGAACGGTATATGTCGTTATTCTTGTCGCAAGTCTTGATAACGCAGTTTTTACTGGGTGTACATGCAAATAAGCATTCGGGACACTTTCCACTTTAACGTTGTTTATTATTTGTTTCCTTATCCTTAGGTGAACATAAGGATGTCTAATGTCAATGGTGTTACACAACAATGAAGTTGAAAGTATGACCTTGAAGGGAATTTGTTGATGACTATAACCATGATGATAGTGTTCATGATGAAATTCCGGTCGACGTTCGCTTTTATGTTGATGTTACTGTTTTATTTTTAACATTGTTAATGTGGAATGCCATTAAAGTATAATGCTATAAAGTGGTGTTAAGTCTATTGTTTTAGGATTGAAAGATATAGAGCCCCCAAATGAAATGAATAGAAGTCGCACCCGTTACTTTGGATGGAGGCATATTACAATTTAACTTAATACAATAATATGTTTCATATCAATCTCATAATCAGTACTTCTGTCACTTGACAACAGATGGCGCTACTTAGTTTTTTAATCTTAAAGGCCTAAAATAAGAAAATAGAAAATGTTAATTACGAAGTTCCGAAATATCTCTTTATTTCACTTCACATTTATGGCGATCAATTATGGCGTCGAATTGCGCAATAACTGTTGTATAGTTGCTAACTGGCAGGCATATCGGTAGTATCAGTTATGGTGGACTACTCTTCGCCGTTTCTGTGTAATAAAAATTGTTCTAAGTTAATAAATTTGGTACATAATTTCTAAATTTTGCTTGATATATAGATTCACTTTTTTACTTATTGATAACACCCGCTGAGTTTGCATCGCGGGTTCTCCTAAAGACAGGGCAGAACTGGTGGCAGATTACATTGTTGACGCTCAAAACGTAACGTTTATAATCCTATTTCGAATAAAAAAATGTGATTGCACTTCAATGTTCAACCTGTGCACACTGTATTCCGACCGGGCCCTAGAATCTCTAGGTATGAGGTCGCACTATGCCCAAAGCCTATTGTTGCTGTTTAACATCACGACTCCACTCAAGAATAATAGCACCACGAGTACAGCGGAACAGTCATATAAAATCCATAGCAATTCCGCTCTCCGTCTTCCAGCATAAATCTTAGAGAACTGCTAGGATTGTATAAATAGAAGTCGCTCTTTAGACACTCTTATTTTCAACAATCATCTCAGACACAGAGTCACGGGGCTCTTCCCGTTCCTATCTCTATGCTGGGCATGCATAAAGAACATTAAATAGAAAGCCAACTTCCAACAGTTACAGGTAGGTATCTTAAAACACTCATTCTAATTCTATGCACACACAGACTATTTTTTTCTAAGATTTACACAGACAAGTGTACGGCGGAAAGTCCACTTATTCATAAAAATCACTCTACCGCCCAGTAGTTGGTGCATTTATAAATAGATGGCGCTACGCGTCTATAATTAGCGCGGCAATTAAGATGGAGCGCACGAAACGAAATCAAAATAAACTTAACACCCTTCTGCTGAGAGTGTGGCTCCTCATTTTAAACGATAGTTCATTTTACTGAATGCGGTAAATCAACTTAGATGTATTTCTAATAGTTTATTTTAAAAAATACAAACTGACAAAAGTGGCACCGCACATAAAAAACATACAAAATTGAACATTATAATTATTTTGTTATTATGTCATCATCATCATTATCAATCTCAATGAACGCAAAGACGACCGATCTCATGCAACTCGCATCCATCCCGGACCAGACTACTGCACGGAGATAATTCAACTATCATAATAATTTCGAAAAATGACATATTATGCTCGAAGTCGGTGCCAAAATTAGGTTATTTCTGCTCCTGCCCCATCACACCAACTATGCGACAGAAGGCATACTTGAACTGTCGTCTATAATTCGATTGTGTAATTGTGCAACGCTGTTGAATTTCACATGTTGTTAAGACTTTTACAATGTACGATGACGGTCATCCAGATTTTCGTACCGTTATTTGAGTTTTCCTCTACCGTAGCAAGGGAAGATTGGTATGTCAAATGCACATGTTGACCAAAGAGTATACAAATACTTCGTAAGAGCATTGACTAACTACAAAGGTTAATTCCTCAGAAACTAAATGTCTAATAATTATCTTATACTTACCGTTAAGATATTTTTGTGTGAAACTTTCTCCATGAATATTCCTGTCAGATTTTGAATAGCCTGTCTGTGCTATTTATGACTGTAATATGATACGTAATGCTCAAATCATTAGAGAATAATCGCTCCCGATCAGTGTGGAATTTATGGCAAATTCTTCAATCATCGTAGGCACGTTAATAATAAGTAATTATAATCTAATGCCTTCCTAGGTTTCCCTCTATACTTATTACCTAATATTATAAAAGCGCACTAACATGGTAAAATATAGCATATAAAATGTCTGTCAAATACTAGAAATTATTTTCCTCAACAAAAACTAATATCATTACTTTTTATATTCGCCAAGATTTATGTGGCCGTTCTCATCTAAGAAACTGAGTCACCTCTTTGGTGTACAGCTGCATTTTTTTCGCTCAATTGTATCTGCCAAATATATTTTTAAATTGGCAACACTGAATCACGATAATTTATTTGTGATGCACTATTACTAAAAACACTATTTACTCGTACCATAAATAATTGTCTCGAGTATTAAGGGATAAACCAGTTAAAAACAGACGCAATAAAATAATTACGCGCCGAAATAAAAACAAAGACATTATGGCAGCTTTACCTGTCACTAACCATAAACAATTGGCTTTTAATGACATCTGAAATTTGGCGCGCATGAAAATAAAAATTCACTCTGAGTGGAGAATAAGCAGTGACGTCACTTGTTTTACAGCCTTTAATCGACTCATTAACACCAATTTGTCGGTTGGTCGTTATTAAAATCTATATATTGATACGTGAAGAAAAAAATCCCATTCTTTTTTAAACAATTAATGTGCAGAAAGCTAATATTTTAATAGAATATGCATTAGATTCAATTTTTTACTTTATGACATATTAGCTTCTATTTGATATGTACAAAAAGGTTATTATTACAATTGAGATCGAATTTTGATCTCTGGATGAACACAAGTTAAACATAAATATGAAATATGCCTACTGATGTCTAGGAAGACGAAATGTTGGTCCACCGTTCACTAGGTGGGAAGACAATCTCCGTACAGGAGCTGATTCGGGCCATCCCAGATCACCTGCTGCTGTGGAAAGAGGTCGCGTCAGTCGTCTTAGTAAAGTGGCCTAAACTGGGGTTATATAATATAGGATGGCGATGATGATGATACCTAAAATAGTAAATTTAACATATTACCTCTTGAGGAATATACTGTAATAAAATAAATGTTAAACTAGTTTTTTTACGTATACAAAGTAATAAAATCTTTTTTCCCTATGGCAGTATTAAAAAAAAAAAACATAATAATGAAAAGGCCAAATTAAGTGCCCTTTAAAAAATTAAGTCGCGAAACTGGACCACACTAAAGTATACCTCTTGTACACATAGTGTCGATGTATGATGGACCGGCAAGGTTCTTACATTTTAGCTTACGTTTAGAAAGACGAAGAGATGTTTGACCACTGTACAGATGGAAACTCGATCTCTTTTCCTGAGCAAATCTAGATGAACGATGAATATAGAAGCCGTTTTGTCGTCCACTGGAAGATCAACAAAAACTAAAAGCCGATAATATAGTTGCAATAAAATGTAAACACCGATATTAAATCCAATAATATATTACAAGCGTTATATAGTCGATTGAAAACGGTACGGCCAATCGTCATTCCTCGGTTTGTTTACGCAGGCCGTAGTAAGGGGGGCGCGGGAGGAATTCCACTACTACTGATGTCTTCCTTTTTTACCGCATTCGGGTTTCCTTTTGATTCGCTTACTTTTTTCGTTAGCGCCCAGTTTGGCGTTGGCAAGTCCATAAACAGTTACAGTTGCAAGGCAACCCCGCGCTGAATTGTTTTTAAATGGCCGCCTGCGTGTGTGTGTGCAGACACGTATAATGCGTTCGCAGAATTGTGGTGCGCGGCTCACTTAATCCAATCGGTATCAATCTGTTCTAGATATTTCTATAATGCGGTGCTTTTTAACCTTATTATAAATCAGTTTACGTGGATTGTAGTGTGACAGCATATTAGGAGAGATTTTTATGGTATAAGACTCTTTGGTGGCTACCGACGCTAATAGACTTTTCTATAGTACAGGGGGACAAACGAGTAATCGGAGCCTTTCAACGACTACCGAGCCCAATGAGCATCAGCATAACATTATGCCGATGCGTTGCCCTTCTTTTCATGTCCCCCCAATGGGCCACCGGCTACTCACAAACCACACGAAATGCGACACCATGGGTGTCACTTTACGGCAGTATCAAGTGAGCGAGAGGTACTTCCCCGGTTGTGCCGGCCCAATCCCGTTGCATAGGAGAGTGTAGTGTCATGTACCATGCATGGCACAACCTCCTCCTATGCAACATGGCACACTGCCTTTTTCAGAAAAGACTTCCACATAATTCATGTGTACATGTTTGAACCTCCTCTCCGTCCTCTCCAACAGGCCATCGGAATGTTACCTACTTCATGACATAGAGTGCACATACGGATACTTTAACATAGTTTTGATAAATGTTTTTATCTTACGTAAAATCAGTTTATTAGATATTTTTTTTAAATTAATGACGTTGGTAGTAACTTACGAAATCACCTACTAACATTTTTCAATAGTCTAAAATATAAGGTGTAAATGAATGTCACTAGAAAACTCAAGCTTATGTAATATTCCGATGTTTTGAAGCGACAGTATAACGCGTTATGTGATTTTCAATGACACTTTATTTCGCATAATGTTAATTGTAAACCCTGACTATGAAATAATGATTATGGTTTAAATTTATATATCACTAGGTCACGTGTAATCACATGAAGCAATTGTAATTATTAGAGATACTAGCTATGCCGACAGACATTGTTTGGTAATTTTTTTTAGACATGACAAATAACCTAAAATGTCACGTGGTATAAAAGGCCGTTTTCTTATCCTGTAAAATGAAGATTTTTCAACACATTTTTTATTTATTTCTGTCTCATTTAGTAAACATATTCCGACATACAAACCTTTGCCCAGGCCGTAATGCAATCAAAAATAAAATAGTTATCAAATATGATGTAATGAGACCCCATTATGAAGTTAAACGCGTGTACGCCACACATACTTTTTTATTTTTATTTCTATAGATCAATGTTTCTGGCGGTAAATTTGTTGCAGTGTGTGTACTGGTAATAGAGAATAGCTGACCCAGAAAATATGAATCCTACAGTGATTCTGGTTTCCATTTTCCATTCTCCTTTATTGTATCACAAAAAAAAACTGTGGAGTAATTATGCCGTGGGAGGTTTGAGGTTCTTCGGTGGTACCCTCTCTGGTACGAGGGGCTCATCTGATATGATGAAGCCAAAATATATTGGGTACTTCTGCGATTGGGGCCGTTTCAGCCGAGGCCCCTCACAGTTTGCCAGATTGCACCCCTATTTTTACGCTGCTGGCTCTAATCAATGTTTTACTTTTGACGAAGATATGCAAGCTAAAAAGAAGATCGTTGAATAGTTCGAACTGATATTCAGACTATCCTGATTTGTAATGTATGCTGTCTTTCGCGATGTTTCAATCATGTTAGAGTGGTCATAATCATGTGGGGCGAAGTATAAATATTCAAATAGGCTAATGACTTTAATTGCTTTAGGATTGTGATACTGGCTGCGTTCCGCGGTTTCACCGGGATAATTGTCTCTAGGATACCAATCATTTTATTACAGGCATATCAATTAAAAACATATTAATTATTATGTCTGTGTCCAATTGTGATTGAAAAAGATAGAAGCAAAATTTCTAATTTTTAATGCTAAGATTCTTGAACGTTTGGGAGTCGTTAGATTTATTACTCATGCATGCACCCTATTCGGTCGCATACGTTGTAGTCGGCGAAATCAATTCGATCTTTTGTCTCTCCGCACATGGACCGGTCGATAAGCACATCGCTATATGCAATGCTAAAGACAGAGTATATTTATTTGTTTCTTTCTGTTATGTCTAAATTCAGTTTATCCCCATCACCGGTGACGTTTCCACTATTTATAGGATAAAAGGTGTAACTAGACGGACATAAGGGTAGGTAGAAATTATGTTTTGTAAAGAGATGGTGTCATCACTGCTCTACGAGAATATTCCAGATGTTTAATGATCACCATCATTTTGTTACTTCCTCTCGCTCACATGATATTGATTTAAAAGCGATGGCTACGTCATCACGTTTCGTGCGGCTTGTTGGCGAAAGAGAACAGCACGTCTGCACGTCAGTTATGCCGATCTCTGTAGGCATATTTAACGAAACGCTCTGACTGTTCATATACTCCATTGAGTAGTAACAAGCTAACATTAACGGTGTATGGTAACATTTACCATAGTAAAATGCTAATATTATAAATTTTATCTTAACAACATTGTTATATTACATTTGGATTTAAATATTTTTTGTGACGTATTAATCCAAAATCGACTCAATTGATTTTTGAAAATCTTTCAACATTAGAATGCTACATAATCTCTACGTAAAATAGGCTATATATAAAGGAATTAGGGACGAATCTGGGGCGCTCTGCTATTCTATAGTAATGATATAAATCTGAAGAGTTGGCTAAATCGCGCTAATCTCTTGGCCCGAATTGAAAAACTCTTTTTGTGTTAAATAGCGCATTTCTCGCGGAAGGATATAGGCTATATACCATAACGCTACGACTAATAGGACCGGAGTTACGCGGGTGTAACGGCGGGGTGATGCTGGTATGCAATGAAAAAACATCCGCAGAGCTCACGTCGACAATGAACACAACGCATAGCGTACGACGGTCGTATTAGCAGTTTTATCACGTACACTTTACGCACATTAAAATGTATGTTTAATTGTACAGCTGCCGGACTTTCGTTTTCCTTAATTGTCGATATAAAAAGCTACTGCGTTACTGTCTCATTACAATTCTAGATTGGGCGGTTCGATTATCAGGCCATGGTACAGGCCTCGTGCCCCACCGTCACGAGGCCTGAACCATGGCATGACAAACTTCAATAGCCTGGGCGGAAGCCAATTGAATCGAACCGGGGGAGACTGCTTATTGCATCACTCTTATAAAGAGGAGACCTCTTCTTTGACACGTATAAGGCCTCTTCGGTTAAACAGCTATAACATAAAGTGACTAATCGGTGGTGAAGATGCTGTAGCGAAAATGAACCCCAGTCATTTGCATTGTCCCGAAGCGGGGTTGTGGTACGCGACAGCCCTGCCGAGGGGTGTCGTCAGTTTTGTGGGGTACCGATTATCCGCCGTGGTCCATGATGTTAATCACACAGCTCCGGGACACCTCGACGGCCTAAAGACTTCTGTCCAGAAATACATAAAGTATTTTTTTGTTAATGTCATTAGGTAGACGAGATTACTTTTTCGCTTCGAACTATTAATTTATTCTAATCCACTAAACAGCACACGACGTACTGAAGTACGAGTATATGTACCAAGTCATTTACACATGTTAAAAATAAGTAATTTATTTTTAAAAGTACACTGGAAAGCTATAAATGTATTAAATTAATTCTAATCCACTAAACAGCACACGACGTACTGAAGTACGAGTATATGTACCAAGTCATTTACACATGTTAAAAATAAGTAATTTATTTTTAAAAGTACACTGAAAAGCTATAAATGAATAAAGATTTTTTTTTAATGTGGGATTAGTAATTAGAGCCTTGTTACCGTTGTCCATTTTTTACTATGTCAATGTGTTTCCATTCTTTCCTCCCGCCCTCCAATGGGCCGGCTACTCACAAACCGCACGAAAGGCACGAGATGTCCCTTTACTTCGGTATCACGTAAGCGATGTAGATGTAAACAATGAAGTGAAATACAGAAAACGAAATCAGATATACAAGTAATGCGTCAATTTTGAAAATCGCATTCACACAGTTATCGGCTACCTCGTAACAAAGCTCGCCTGGGGCTCGTCTTAAGGTACAAACTTATCCAATTGGATAGGTCATAATTGCTTATAACATTTCGCATAACGTGCAACGATTTCGCTCATTTCCATACCTCAAATGCTTAAAATCATCTTCATGATCAGCCGCGTATACAACTTATAACTGCCAAATTGCCAGTAGGCAGAGCCATTGATGTTTAAAATTAAATTCCGTGTAGAAAGGTGTGTGTAACCTTTTTGTTTTTGGCAATAAGAAAAAAGTGGATAAAATTCCACATTATGATAAACCGTTCAAATGGACTCGTACCTTTACCGAGGGTTCCGCATTGTTCAGTTGGTTCCGCGGTGAAACACCAACAGAATATACGAGTACGTGAACTTATGTCAATAAGCATGTTGACAGACCTAAGTGTATGGTCATTCAAGTTTAATATTCCTAATTTGTAACACTTTTTTCCATCTAGCTTTTCTAATAAATAATGTTAATAAAAATATTAAACTTAAAAATGTTTATTTTTTAAGTTTGATTTCTGGCTGTTAGCCCATTTTGAAAAACTTTTCAAATATGTCTATGCATATTTTATACGTTTCATATAATTATCATTCTGCAAAGAGCTATTCAGATTTGTGTAAACAAACATTTCCAAATCCGAAAAATCCGAATATTCCCGGCCCTGCATCATCAGCATTCGCATGCGTGATTTCACTGTGCATCAGGTGGTATCGGCGATGATTGCTCGAAAATGGTATTCCAATAATTTCAGGTTCGCGTGACGTTCGGGACGTTAACCGATTTAGGAAATATTCTGCGAGTTCGATGACTTTTGTTTAGAGGTCTTCACAGTTGCCAGGCAGGATGAAAGAGATTTAAGGACAATCACATGTCTACGCTCGCAATATGTGCTTGGCATATTACGTGGAAGTTCTGCTGCGGACCCTGCGACAGGTAGCGGAATATTGCGAATTGTTTGACCGAGTGAATATTTTCTTGAATATATTTTAGGTAGTGCGGGGCTTCATTGCAGTGGAATTGAGCCGGTACGACCGGAGACTTCTCGCAAAATAAACACGATTGACAACGAATCGCGAAAAATAAAATCGGTTTTTCGTCTGCTAGCACTTTTCTTATAGGATATTCTTCACCCGGTCTCGTTTTGATTTAATTACCGCAGCGTTAAAGTACTGCCGATGATAAAAATATAATTCATTTAACAACTATTCGAACAATCCATTTTATTTCCAAACTTTCTAATACAATTATCATGAAATGAGAATTCGATTATCAAACAAATTAGGAACGTCAAACATCATTGGCAAACACTTAATAGGCGGTTAAAGGAAATCGCTCCAACAGAAGCATTCGCTACATTTCGACTTTTCTGTATTGTTAATAGCAATTATTTGCTTTTCATTTCAATATATGTAACGAGAGAGATGCCATCACGAAACTTAGACGGATAAAAGAGATGGAAGACAGAAACACTTGGGACCACAGCGGTTCGTGGTGGTGTTTGGAATACTAATGAGCTGGTGCGACAATGCAAAGGCATCCAGAGACCTACAAGTAGGTTAAAAGGTGACTCCGACAGGTATTACTGTAATTAGAGGCGTGTTGGCATAGTAATGTAAATGATGGCGATTCCACGGAGGAATTCTCGAATAAATATCAAGTTCAATAACTCGTGTATATAAAACTGCGGACAGCTTAGATGGGATGATTCAACTTTCTTTAATCGTTCAACAGAAGCATTCCATACAAATTCGAACGTTCGGAATTTTTTTACTAGCATCACTCTGCAGTTTCATACGCGTAACTTCGGCCCTGTTACTCCTAGCGTCATTATATAGCCTATATTTTTTTCAATTTGTGCCAGTAGTAGTGTGAAGTGCGTTGCTGTATTGCAGTCGAATTGGGCCGGCACGAGTCGCTGACATGAAACCGTCATAAATTGATAGTAATACTTTCTCGTTTCATGCGTATTATGAGTAGCCGGTCCATTCGAGAGAGTCCATCTGCAAACCATCAAAAAAAATATGGCAATTTAGATGCTTATGGGCGTCGGTAGTCGTTAAAGAATCCGATTGCTCGTTTCCCGTCCCTATACTATAAAAAATTCTAAATGTCCCATGGATGTATGGAATACGTGCAATAAAAGTTTAGTCAATACGCGGAAACGTCAGTAACAGCGACATATGACAACAAAACCCTGTAAAAAGAATTCGGCCTCACACGCGGCGTCGGCACGGCAATCGATAGCAATCGCCTTAATTGTACTCCGATTAACAACGATTAAGGTCCTGACAGTAAAAACAATCCCCTTGTTGAGCCAAAATGTTTAATTAGAGCCATATGTTACATTTCGCCTTCGACGAGAAATTTTAATTACATGACTTGTACAAGATGGGAATGCTATGCGAAATTCTGTACGCAAATAATGCCGAATTAGATGGGCATCTTGGAAAGGTGGTGGTGTTTTGTGATACGTTTTGTGATTTTTAAGCGACCAGTAAAGACGGTCTGGTTGAAACCACCGCAGTTGCCGTTGGCTGTCTTTGTTAAGCCACGTCAACGTATGCAGTGTTATTTTATTAACATCGATATGTTTTATTTTTATGACGAGATATTTTGAAAGACAACAAAATAATATTGACAAAGACAACAGTAACAAACGAAGAAGGACAAGGAATTAAGAAAACATTTAATTGACCACAAATTAAAAAAACTTTACAATAGTGATAAGGTAAGTTCTAGGTAAATTCAAATCATGAAAAATTAAAAAGAAACAAAAATCTATCCAGATTATTTTCTATCAGTAAAATGTGATATATAATAGCATAAAAATTACAATCCCAAAAAAAAGTGGTTCACTCTGGATTGATTTAACGTGGGTGAAGCCACGGGACACAGCTTATATAAACTAATCAAGTTCTTGTGATGTTGAATAGACATGCTTATCATGCACCGTTCATGCCCGCGTTAGTCAGCTCGAGGGCGTGAAGCCTCCGCACATATCGCGTAATCTTAAAATTTACAAATTCCAAGATGCAATCGCACGGCAAGATCAACGCACTTCAAAACGCCGAAAATTCGGTAAATATTCTCCATCTACCAATTAAAGAGAACAAAAAGGTAAAAGAGTGATACAATATCTTAAACACGTCTTTATTGTCGAACTCCTAAATCAAAGATTAGGATCTTTGGGGAGCAGACAAAACAAAACATGCAAAAAGCAATGGACAGTAAAATTGAGACACTGCTAATGCAAAAAGAGAAATTGAGACACTGCTAATGCAAAAAGAGATCCTCAACGGGCTGCCGCCGCAGTATGGCCACACAGATACTTTTGATTTTTATAGATTCACACTTTCTTATGACTTTCCTTTTCGGATTAGATATTTGACCTTCAAATGTATGGTAATATTTTTTAGGTTTATGGAAGTATTCACATAAGTTATATCACATAAGTCAAACGAGTATATCCACAAGTCACATAAGTATAATCTTGGCGCGTTATTCGACGTTTGTTTTTCGTGTTGTTTCAATGCATGTAGCATCATCTGAACCGGCTACAGCGGACGAAGCCGCAAGCAAGGACTTTGGTCGTATACCAAAGTCCACAAGACATACAAAGGCGTGAAATAATTTTTTTTTTCATTACATTGATTATTTTTAAATTTTATTTGTTCTATTCTACACACCGGAAGCAACAAAACAGGCTAGAGTTTATAAAAAGAAATTAAACGATTAAGGCCATTCAATCTATATTTTTATACTACTAAAACGGAGGTGTTTTTTTGTTTGTTTGCGTTACGTTCGTTCAGTACTAATTTCTGAAGTTACAAGTCACGTAATTCACGTTCACGAGGATGGTATAACCAATACCTAAGCTACGTCCAGGCCAGAGTTATGCTTACGACAGAAGAAGAAGGTAGAACTGCGGTCTGGTGCTAGATTACACATCTACTGCTTAATCTACTACTTATCTACTGATTATTTCAAAAATATGTTTATTTAATACAGAACTTTAGTTTAGAAAATAATACAAAGGTTCCTTTTAATTGTTATTTTCTAAACTAGTGTTCTGTAATTATAATAACTTCTGACCGTGGTTCACGGCACAAATTTAACACATCGTAACATACCGTGTGCCAAATTTCAACACCATCGTTAACAACCAAACACACTTTAATATTATTATATACTGAAATAATATCCACAAAATTTTTTGAGGACTTCGTATTCTTTCCTTTTCGTATTTTATTCGTATTTTATATTCTTTCCTTTTCGCTTAAATTGAGAGATAAATAGTGAAAGTTTACTTAAGTTACAGGAGAGTATTTATAGAATACCAGCGGCACATTGCGGTGTCATCGGCGTACTCCAACCCCAAAACGCTCCCTTAGCGATACTCCACTCATTCGTAAAATTCTTAGCGGACGTTTGCGCCCTCGAAATCTACCCTCCCAAACTTAAGTTTGTAGATATTATAGTATATGAGATTTTATGATCGATCAGAGAATATATAGCTATTATGATGTTAATTAATAGGTATTAACAGAAGTTCGAAGTATTTAGCAGAACGAAAAACCTCAAGATTTGTTATAACTTACTTATGAAAAAAGAAACGAGACTGACAGAAATTTAATGATACCGAATTCTTAAAAATCTGTCGAGCAGTTCAGAATGTAGCAGAGAAAGGCGTAAATGCAAATATACTCTTAATAGCTTGACTAACTACTGGCGCAGCCGAGTAAAAAAATTACAATACTGAATCTAATACAACTCCTAATCGTTGCTGACTCGGTATAGCTTCCTGTGGATTTTTGTGTATTCTTTACTAGTAATATACCGCGTTGTTACCCTCGTAACTCCATTCCTAGTGATCGTGGCGTTATAGTAAATCGTTTATAGCCTTTCATGAAAATTGTACTATATAACAGTGAAAGATTTATTAAAATCGGAACAGTAGTTAGTGAGAATAGCGCGTTCGGCGAAACACACAAACCCTTCAGTATTTTTCCTCAGAAATCTCCAGGATCGTTACCTACATTTTTGCCACGTCATGTTACGTTATGTGGAAATTTGAGGCAGTTTAAAGTTAAAACTGCTAAAAGACAAGCCGTAAGGAAATCTTTTGCGCAACTCTTAAGAAACGCGCTGATAAGACATTTCCACGACAGCGTAATTACTTTATAAATTTCTTAAATCTACGTAATCTTAAACCGTATACAGCGCAACATAAAAATAATAAGGTCACATACCAATTGTAAGTGTGCAAAGTATTAACTTTCGCCGTTTTTTCGGCTTTTTTCGGCATCATATTGTTTTTGGACGCCCGACGCATATTCGGAATTCTACTATTTACATAAATACCGAGGTCTTTGTCTCTGAGGCGCCGACGGGAGTATTCGCGCAGGGACTTGTAAATGGTAATCACATATACTTTTAGGGGTCCCTAAGGTATTTCAGCGGGGATTGTGGCCTCAACTGTAACATCTATAGATGGTTAGTTGCTTTTTGTTAAACATTTTCGTCTGTGTCCAATTGCTTTCGGCACCTATTTAAAATATGAAAATCATATTTGGTTGAGGATTTGTGTATGGTTAATTGGTTTTAGAGACATTCTAAATGCCAACTTTTTGGACTTACTTAGACTAACAAAAGTAGAAAGAGAACTCAGTAAGATATAATTAACAAAAGCTAACAGTAGACTAGTCTATTCTATGTTCAAAAATATATAATATGGCCATGATTGCAGAACGTTTGACATTAGTTCCATAAGAGGCAATCCACAGGCTTAATAATGAATTAGCTCCTTGTGCGACTCACTCCATATACACTATCTACACCGAACTTTGTCGAGATCTGGTGGAGAGCTTGGTAATCCATATCCAGTTCACTTAAGCAGTGGGTGAAAAATATATTTGAAATTGATAAATGAGAAATACGGTAACAGTAACGTGAGAGGTAGTGCTATGCTGCATAGGAGGAGGTAGTGTCATGCAGCATGCATGGCTCCTATGTAACGGAATTGAGCCGGCACGACCTGGGAGGTACTTCTCGCTTACTTGACACCGCCCTAAAGTGACACATACGGTGTCGTGTTTCGTGCGGTTTGTGAGTAGCCGGTGGCCTATTGGGGAGGGGGCAAAGGAGGGCAACGCGTCGGCATAATTATACTAATGTTCATGGGCGTTGGTAGTTGTTGAAAGGCTACAATTTCTCGTTTGTCCCCTATAAAAAAAATTATATTTGTTGATCGCAATTTAAAGAATATATTTGAAATTGAAACCTATCATAAACACTTGTTGGTGCGACCCAGGATTCGAACTCAGCACCATATCTCACAACTCTGGATGAGCATTTTGACTACTAGTCCAATGAGACATTTTCGTTATATCACATGGTAGTAATGCTATGCTGCAATTCAGCCGAACCGCACCGTCCCAAGTGTGGCGGGGGCGCGCTCACTTGATAACACAGCGACAGCTGCTCTCCTATTTCAACCGGTTTGTCAGTAGCTGGTGGCCCATTGGAGGGGAGGACGAAATAAGGGCATCGCATCTGCACGATAATCATGCGGATGTCTATGGGTGTCATTAGTTGTCAAAAGTATTAGTCCCCCTACACTATAACACGTGTATATCTAACGACACTGAACACTACTTTATCCCTATCAAGTTTTAGCACATTGTAAGTGAGAGTGTTCGGTTAAAGGCTCGAGTTGATCTTATTGTCTTGGCTTTCAATTTCAAAATCGATTTGGATCGCCGGAATTGAACCCGCGTAGCTCGTTAATTTTACACCGTGGCGCCTTTTGTTCAACACTAATCGCTTAGGAATATCTGTCCGTATGTTTGAACAATTTATAAATATTAAAATTTGGATTCGTATTTTATATGTACGCTGGTGGCTTTTTTTATAGTGTAGTGGGACAAATGAGCAATCAGGTCCTTTTTAAGACTAGCGGCGCCCACGAACAACTGCATAAATACTATGCCGATGTTCCCTTCTTTTTATCCTACCCCCGATGGGCCACCGGCTACTCACGTTTCGCACGAAACGCGACACCGAAGATGTGACATTGCGCCGGTTATCACGTGAGTGAGAGGGACCTCCCAAGTCGTGCCCAATTTCGCTGCAATACAGGATGGCGATGAGGTAGTGACTACTACCTACTTTATTTGTGCTGCTGCGAAAACTAATAATCGAAAGGATTAAGATGCAAATTTAAAATATCATTCCACATCCATTAATATTCTTCTTAATATATGTTATATTTCTTCACCCCTTGGATCAACGGAAACTCATAAACCACACTAAACTATATATTCATTTATCAAGCGAGTGAAAGACAACTCCGCAGTGCCGGCCCAATTTAACTGCAATCCAGCAACTATCTGCCTATTAAAATAGCCAATTTATAATTAAAAGGAAGAAGTTTACTGACGTTTCCGTTATTGGCACCACAGGTTCCGCAGAAATCACCAATCAAATAGTAGTTATCCTAGCAGAGCCGAACGTCACGCATGATACTGATGATCTCTGAGTTAAGAGGTTTGCATTGGAGCCGAAAATATCTACGGAAGAGGGTGGGCGGGCACGTTTCAGAAGCTTTACAGCAACCATGCCCACGGGTAAACTGGCCATGGCCAGTTTACCCGTGGCCATGGTTGCTGTAAATCTTCTGAAACGTCGGGCCAGATAAATAATTAAACAAGCCGCGATAAAACCCGTAAAAGTAGTGTTATTGTACGGTAGTGTCAGTTTGCGTTGTCAGTTGGTCAGTATTCGCTCAGTAAAGAAAGAGTTTTGTATATATAGATAATGAACCCGTAGACACGAATATAGTGCATTGCGCATAGCCAACGAAAATTCTCATACCGCACAGTATAGCTTCATTTTACGGTGGTTTCACGTGAGCGAGACCTCTGTTTTCATGCCAGCCTAATTCTGCTGCGATGCAGCAGCATACCACCTAACAAGTTGTTCTTGTATAATGGATAAAGATACCAAATAAATAAAAGAACTCTAGATATTTGTGACAATGTAATAAACAGAATATGAGTAACGCTGAATTGGCAAAAACCGCGGCATAGTGGTTAGCTAGCGAAAAAAATAAACGCATCAAAAAGCTACTATAAAGAGCGGCCCAAAAAAATGGATTAGAGCGCGCGAAGTGAACTCTATAACCAGGTGTTAAAGTTTATACTCGCTCATGACACGTGGTAATTAGATTCTGACAGCTCTGGATGGGCAAAGGAACCGACTGTCAAAAACGCGGCGCCATCGCTAACGCATTGTAGCCAAAACAATGAAAAAAAAGGAATTCGTTTTTGGCGCAATTTAGAATATAGATTCGGTAGGGTTTTTTTTCGTATAATATTTATAGTTTTAGAATTGATCACGAGAAGCTATCAGCGGCGCTTGAAGCGGCTTTGCTCTCGCGTTTCGTGATATTTGTTTATATCAGGGTGAGAGAATGGATGCTTAAACTGTAGTAATGATTCTGCTATAATATGCCCCCCTGGTACAATTATTATTATTTTTTTATACGCGTGAAAACCAACAGCGGAACAATGACGCCCATAGACATTATCGTTATGCGGATGCGGATCCTCCTTTTCACCTCCCGTCTAATAGGCCACCGGCTACTCACAGACTGCACAGAAAGAACGTGACGACAAAACTGTCATTTTATGGCGGCTGTCGATTTACGTGGATGTTTGCAGCATGACACTACCTTGCAAATTCGCTTCTTAGCAGTTTGTAATTCTTATGGACGTAATCATTTAAAATAATTATGTAAGTAGTTAGTAATGGTCTCCGTGCTAAAAACCATTGATTTTTTTACGAGATAAATTAAATTCCCAGTTTTTTTAAGATATTATACACATGCCCAACCAATTTCCTGGAGCAATGTTTCATTCAAAACCAATGTTTGTTACCAGCGATGGACATATGAAACCGAGACTCGGCCGCTAAATGTGGGCCTCTTAAAGAGGCTCAGATTCACACAGCGTACCATGGAAAGTGCTGCGCTTGATATCACTCTAAGAGATATTGTTCGAAATTTGGAAATCCGCAAAGTATATGTATAAGTAAGATGGAGTGTGGGACGGCCTCCTACCGGTGGACTGACGACTTGGGTAAGGTGGCGGGGAACCGCCAGCGGCACGTGACCGTGATCCATAACGCTCTATGAGAGGGGCCTATGTCCGGCGGTGGACGTCGTCCAGCTCATGACGATGATGGTTATAATGATAATGATATAATATAATAACAATAATAATAAGAATTATAAGAAAATATGTAGGCAAGGAAGTTGAAATGTAAGTTGACATGATAACGAATAATTTAACAATGACACCGCTTCTATAAAGATCTAGACCTGAACCGATGACCCTCCTGACACCAAGACACACATATAGAACCTTTCACGACGAAGCAACATTGTATGATTTAATGAGAGCGATACCGCGCACTAGCCGCGCCCCGTGGTTTCACTCGCATAACATGCTGGTATGTTCTATAAGCCTTCCTGAACAAACGTATTTTTAAACGTGATGTATCCTATTAATAACAGTGAAATGTAATTAAGGAACGTAGTTCTTGAGAACAACGCGTACAACCAAATAATCAAACTCTTTAAAAAAAGAGCTTAAGCTTAACTTACGCCTCGGAAACGGCTTTACCGATTCTTACCAAATTTTATATGCGTATTCAGTATGTTTGAGAATCAGCCGCTACATATTTTTCACAACACTAAGTGATCCGTGGACCCGGCACAATGTTTGCCGGGTCAGCTAGTATTAGTGGTATTAGCATATGTTATTATTATCGAGATTATTTTCCCACGCAAACTCCGTGTATTAAGTATTTCTATATACATATAGGAAGTAAATTGGGTTTGACTTTAAGTCATGGGTCAGATCAAAAGTACCGGCCAATCTATATTAATAAATCTTAGGAAGCTCATGGACGAAAGTATGTAACGTGTGATAGGGTTGTCACAACACACCTATTGATGAACACAGGTTGAGGCTTCGGTGCAGCGTCTGACATCTCCCCAATAACTGCCAACTTATGTCTTGCGATTCAAATAGATGGGATCTCCGTAGCCGTTGGGCAAGAACATTAACATTTCTATGTTCTACAGCTCTAAGTGCTGTTCGGATGATTTTCGCGCCTGCTTTCCATCAAGTCGTCTGATTGATTCTTTGTTCAACATAGATAGATGACAGGTACAACATTATATACGCGTGAATGATATGCTAGGCCATTAGTAGGCCTCTGTCTAGAACGGTGTTTTAAGATTGAAACACTGTAAAACCTCATGTGGTTTTGTTATGTGTAAAAATATACAAAATAATTTTGGCTTTTACATAAAACCAACTAAGTATTTTCTAAATTTGTGCTTTGTAGAGCTATAGAGTTCTCAGATTTAATAAAGATTTTTTCCATGACATGAGCTTATGCCGTGGAAGCGAATTTGCGAGGGAACACTCCCTCGCAGATGGGAGGGATACCTATAGTCAATGTCAATATTGATAATAGTTAATTTGACTATTATTTTCGTAACCAGAGACACCTCGCGGCTCGCGGCTCGCGCACGTTATATAAAATAACCCCGGCGAAGACGTCAATGAGTGGATCATGGCTGGGTCTAATAAAGGATTAGCCGTTCACGAATAGCGTTATCGCTTCATGAGTGGTGACGCCCATAGACATTAATATAACAAGTACTGTAATGTTGTCCGCTTTATTTCTTTCTATCAATGAGTATTGGCTCACAAAACGGAACCCAACAGCTTAGCTGTTACTTTGCGGCGGTACTACTATTTGGAGCGGTGGACGGATATAACGATCATGATGATGTGTGGAGACTTAGTGTAAGCATAACGAAGGGTGGTGCTTGTGAAACCCGGCGTGCCGCTCGGTTTCATTCATAATCCAGACGGTCCTCGGTCGCATAGCCCGCCGCTGTATTTTTAGACACACTTTATGGCGCGTCGAGGTATTTTCGTTGCAAAATATTGTTTCGAAACGTTAGAGACATTCTGACGCGGTTCTACAAATCTATGTAGGATCGATGCTACCGTAGACTCATGTTATAATACTTTAGGAATGCTCCTAGAGGCTTTAGCAGTGAACATAACATCACTTCCGTCAGGGGTAACGCTGCGATATCATATACTAGCATCACTCCGGGGTTTCATCAGCGTAACTCCAGTCCTATTAGTTATAAATACAGCCTATAACCTTCCTCCTCGATAAATGGGCTGTTCAACACAAAAAAATAGAAAACAATTCGAGCCAGTAAATAGTTCTTGAGGTTAGCGCGGTCAAATAAACAATTTTTTTTTGGCATTTTTCAGGTATCGGAGACTTTTTACGACGGCTGACTCGAATGAACATCTGCATAATTAGTTTCGTCCTTTCCTCCTCCAATGAGCCAGAAGTATTCAAATAGTATTCCACATTAAAGGATATAAGCCTTCTCGTGGCAGTGGAGACAATTGTGCTGGTGTTGAAGAGTTGTCTAAAGAGCAGGAAGAGGAGGTCCTTCTGCGTACGAGGAAAGGGGTGAGGATAGGAACTTCATCTCATTGCACCGTGCTGAGATTGGTCGAGTTGTACAGTGGAGCGAGATAACCCTTGTGTTGAGATAACACCAGCCCCTTAAGGGACCAGCCATTTTTTCTTATTTTTTTTCATAAGGCAAATTTTACCTTCATAGTTTTTCAAATATGCGTCCGAGTCCTCAGCCAGTCCTTAT
Organism: Eumaeus atala; assembly: GCA_017140195.1. Taxonomy (NCBI): domain Eukaryota; kingdom Metazoa; phylum Arthropoda; class Insecta; order Lepidoptera; family Lycaenidae; genus Eumaeus; species Eumaeus atala. The sequence goes on along the minus strand of JAFELO010000005.1, from coordinate 732,120 downwards.
AATGTCCTGTACTTGTCTGTGGTAATGGCAAGCCAAAGAGGTACCTTGATGATAAACAGCTCCGAGGCACTTAATATAAATATCTGTGGACTTATCACACCACGTTAGCCCAGCCCTGTGGTAAGTACCGTTATGACTTGTGTTACAGGTACTAGACAACGGAAATATATTTAATATTTTTATAAATTTAGGAAAGTTAATACATTTAAGGTTTTTTTTTCACAGAAATACATATAAACATATAATAACATATATAGACATCCATGACCTAGGCGGGATTCGAACCCGCGACCTCTGGCGTAACACGCGGCCTAACCGCCACGTTCCCAAATTCGCCAAAGGTGGCATTGACGTCCCTCGTGATGGTTTAGTGAGTATTCGACACTACTCTGTACTGTGCGCCCCACGCCAAACAATTAATCGGACATAAAAATGCTAACGCAATATGATAACTTTCGCATTTTTCCAATTTTAATGAAGTCATGTAATTAAATTATTTTAATCAAATTACTGTTGAAAAGTGTAACTTGAAAGGATTACGCGATAGAAGGTTAATAAGAAATACCACCTCCTAGCGATGCCTTAGTAATAATAGGTAAATATAGGACTATGCTGCCTTGCAATAGGATTCCGTTGACACGACATGGGAGGCACCTCTCACCCACTTGATACCCTCTTAAAAGTTATGTTTACGTTGTTCTTTCACGCCGACGGGGATAAGGAGATGGGGTGTAGTATGGCCACATATCTGCATGTGCCTATTGTCTCTCAAATAATCAGATCCGCGAGGGGTTTTATTTACTTTATCACTCGTTTGGCATACGAGAAACGTGTGGGCCTGTGAAACGCGGGCGGTGTGTTTTCAATGGCCTATTGGAAGAATGGAGAGAAGGTAGGCAGCAACAACACAACTGCACATCAATAGTGTGAATGTCAATGGGAGTCGTCGGTAGTCACGAAATGCTACAATTTCTGGTTTGACCCGTCATACTAGTAAAATAAATCTTCCCGCGCCGGTCCAATTCACCTGCAACGCATTGCCTCAATTTTTCAACACTGGAATCTGCTTTAGCGATAGTAAATCATGATCACAGCAAAACAAGACGTAACACCTTTAAAATAGAATCAAATTCGCGAAAACACGAAACTGTGTTACCAAAATAAAGTTGTTCTTATTTAAAAGAGGTTATTAATTTAAAATGATTAAAGTAGAACGATTACGGTTGTGACCCAATACTTTATCCTGGAAGTGTGACAGTTCACAACCAGGAGGCGACTTTAAGTGATCGTTTTGTGGAATATTGTCGAGGCAAGCCAAAGTGAATGACTTTATGAGAAAAAGACACTAGCTCTTCGGCTCTTCAGAAAAAAGTAATAAAATTGGTAATCCATGATGATGTAGATTATTGCAGCCGATTCAATCGTGGTAGCCCATCGAGCTTGCCCAGCCCCCACGGTGATTCAACCCCAGCTTGTGCTGCCTTCCCTCGATGGGACCGCCACCTCTTGACCTCCCCCCCCTCACGAGGGGAGGGGAAGTCATGAGGTCAAGAGCTGGTGGACCCATCGGCCAAGATAATAATAGTTACCTTAGCTAATCTTAAATAAAGGAGGGAGGGAGACGTCTCTATACCAACCACAGTCTCACCTAGACCGTCGCCTGACGTGCCTTATATTAACCGATGAAGCTGCACTGGACAAATCCCTGGGAATGGAGCAGTGAAAAAAAAAATTGCAGCAGAATCGGACCGGCACGACCGCGGAGGTGCCTCTCGCTCGCACCACCGTAAACTTACTTCCATGGTATCGCGTTTCGTACGATTTCTGAGTAGTTTTTTTTATAGAATAGGGGGCAAACGAGCAGTCGGAGACTTTTTACGAGTACCGATGCCCATGAACATCCACATAATTAATATGGCGATGCGTTTAACGTGCCTTTAGCGTATCTAAATGGTGTTTCTAATCTTTGATGTTTTTGCCGCTGGTTTTATTGTGTTGTGAAACAAAAGCAGCGGCCAACAGGAGCTGCGCACAGTTGCACTGAAAATACACTAACCAAAACAGTTACGAAACATATTTGATATGGTAGCATCGTGAGATATTTAGAGGAAATATTTCCCAATGTATACTGCCTGTTGGACCAAGGGTTTTCAAACTTTATGGGATTTTTGTATAGTGCCTATATTGACGACTACCAATAAAAGCCTTTTGGTGATTGCTGAGTCCTGACGTTACACACGCATATTTATTATGCACACCCGCATAAAAATATGTCCTCCTTGCCGCCTCCCCTCCATTGGAACACACCATAAGAATTGGCACATTTGATACTAGACCTAAAGGCCATCGTAATATTTGAAAATACAAGTAATTTTCAGACGCATTTTCAAAACGAACCCATACAAGTTAAGTATATAAAGCCTCCTTTAAAAATACGTTCTCTATCAACATAGATAACATATACATATACACATGCTCTAAAAACATTACCCTCCTGACGCAGTTGAGTAGAACACAGACGTGCGGGTACATGCGGCTCCGTGATAAAATGCGACGCTCGTTTGGGCGCCGAGTGTACTCGACGCGCCGTCTAGCCCGCGCTATTTCTAGTGCCGCCCGCCCAACGCAGTTTATTGACACCAGCGCAGTCTTTACCACTACTACCACTTACGACAATTCGCGTCATTATCATTAGTTGCTATGTATGTAATTTGTTGATATAATGATAGATCACTAATCATAATATATGTGTAAACGTTAAATTACTAAATCACAATATACGCAGGATAGACTGCAGTCTTCAATAAATATATATAAAAGCGAAATATCATTCACTGATTAATAACGAAATCACAGAAACTATAACACCTTAGAGCTAATCTCACGCTACCTCTGAGGGTATGTTTTGCGAGTACGAGGGGGAAACCACAAATCGTAATCTATACTTATAATAAAACAATGTCCCCAAAAACCGTCTGTCTGTATGTGATCGATTCTCTCAATATCTACTGCAAGGATATTATCCATTCGGTTTTCACCCTTGAATAGAGCTATTCCTGAGGAAGGCTTTAATGTATAATTTGGCTATTATCATTCACGAGCGAAGCCGGAGCGGATCGCTAATAAATGTTTTGTCATTTAATAGTAATCATTATAACCGTTTCGAATTCATATTATGTTGTATTTGACTAGCTTTTACTCACGACTTCCACTTAATTTTCTTGCAGTTTTCGGCAAGGTAATAAATAACATTTCATGCTTAGCACAACGCAATGCCTCGCGAAAGTTTTCGTTCCTTTACGTCTTGTGCGTACATTTCACTTTGGAATCATGTTTAAAGATGTAAACTCCAGTTCTGTGAGAGCTTACGCACACAATATTTGTGCATATGTGAGCAAACATGCGAATCAAAAGTGTATAAGTTCCGCTCTAAAACGATACTCTCAGTGTTCTCCTGCTGCATGATTGTCTTTGGGTGTAAGCTAGAAGATACGCGGCGAGCATTACGTAAATTGTGATCTGGCAACGGAAGTTCAGAAGGAAATATAAGTTAATGAAAATAGAAATCGTGAGTTTTGTTTCGTGTATGAATAAACGGACAAGAGAGCGAGACGTGAGCGTACATTTTATTCCTGTCTTTCTTGTCGCAATCGTTTCGTGCTATGATAAAATAATAAAATATTTACAATATTTTTTATAGTATTGCGGACAAATGTGAGATCGGAGCCTTTAAACGTCTACCGGCGCCCATGAACATCAGCATAATTATGCCGATGCGTTGCCCTGCTTCCCACCTCCCCAACAGGCCACCGGCTACACACAAACCGTAGGTGTCACTTTACGGTGGTATCAAGTGAGCGGAAGGTACCTCCCCGATCGTGCCGGCCCAATTCCGTTGCATAGGAGGATGTAGTGAAAATTCGAACTTCAGACGTGTGATCCAAAGGGCGCTTGTGTCTTTTATACCACGGGTCTCTTATCAAGTCATAAAATTGTCTTAGTCACCGCTGCGACTATCTTACAAGAGTAGTAAGATGGATGGACGACAGTCCATCGTCATTGGCATTTAGTAGCGGTCGGGACGAGGCAGATGCTCGCGCCATCTGCCTCTAGATGTTTTAACGTCGAGGCACGTACGCACACTGTTACTAGTTACGTATCGAATAGGTCGGTAACACAACTGATGTTATAACTGCAATATATTGTACGTACGCTTGATGATAAACTTTGATGCAAAATGTACTGAATAGATTTGAATTAAATATGGCAAATGTACATTACAATGTTAAATATCATAAAAATACATTTTGTCCCGAATTGTTTTGGATCCTTTGTGATTTTCAAACCAAACCGCAGGGCGCGGTTAGTCCAACTGATGTTATAAATGCGAAAGTAGGTTCCACTTTTTAAGCCTAAACCGCTACGCAGAATATCATGAATTTCATGTAAAATAGAGTTCATTGATTAATATATTGGTGTCTCGACTTTTTTTTTAATTTAAAATGGGCTTGCATTCGACCACATCTGCACCTGGTGGAAAGTTATAACGCGGCCGAAAATGGAGCACGCTTTTTTATAAAGAAATTAGGGGGACAAATGAGAAATCGGATCCTGTACTATGCCGGTGCGTTGCCCTCCTTCACCCAACCCCAATGTGCCACCGGCTATTCACAAACCGCTCGAAACGCGACTCTGCAGATGTCACTTTACGGCGGTATCAGGTGAGCGAGAGGTACCTCCCCGGTCATGCCGGCCCAATTTCGTTGCATAGGAGGATGTAGTGTCATGCAGTAGGCATGGCACTACCCCTTCCCGAACGTTTGTCCGGAATGTACCTGTTCCTGGTGATTTGTGATTTGATTCCTAGATCCAGGTTAGGGAAGCTTCTTCTTCGTACTTAAGCCTTATCCCGATTCTACATCCGATGATATCGGGATTATATAACCCAGTGGCGTAACCAAGCCCAAACCTAGATTAGGTCCAATTCGAAGATACGAATCCGGGTTTCCTCACGATATTTTCCTTCACCGTAAGAGAGTAACACTCAGCAAACATACTTAAGTTAGAAAGACTCATTGGCACATGGCGGGGATCTAAATCGGACTACCCATGAGGGAGTAGCGCTAACCACTTGACCACTGAGGCTCTCATACTATTTTAGGGAATGGCATTACAAATTTAAGGACACCCTAATATTACCTACTTATTTTCAATATTGACAGTAGCTGAATATAGTCATTATTACTTCACTTGGCCCACTGGGGGCTAGGAGGAAAGGATATGAACGTATCTGTAAAATAATTATGCGGATGTTTATGGGCGTCGGTAGTTGTCAGAAAGCTAGGACCGCTCGTTTGTCCTCCATAATATAAAAAAGCGAGAGGTAACGGGTTGTGTATAGACAATACAGCCCCGGTTTGTCTGTAATGCAAACAGTCGGTGCCCGTGTGTGCACGCGACGCAGGTGCGCACGCGCCGGTCTGTCTCGCTGACACACGCAACAACTGTAATGAAGTGCTCACATGCAAGCCTGCGCGTTTGACAACTTTATTTTTTATTACGAGCAAACGAGCAGTCTGAGCATTTAAGTGACTACTAACGCCCATAAACATCCACGTAATTATTATAAGTGGACGTTCCTATTCTTTGTACTGTACAGATGCGTTGTTTGTCTTTATATAACCCTCGATAGGGCATCACTCTGAAAAACATTGCTTTGACTGCTTTAAAATATTTTAATGTTGCAACAAAGTTAGCTTTAATTATATGCATTTAATAATAACTATGTGTCTCTTGGGCGACGGGTTGGCGCAATGGTAACGTAGGTTAGTATATCGCGCACGTTGTGGAAATGATAGGGTTCAAATTCCGCCCAGATCATGCATATGTGTTATAAATTGAATTTCATTAGTAAGACCCTGCAGAAATTATATTTTTTTCAAATTCATTTTAAAAAATCTTTTCGTTTGTCAAGCAGGGACTCAAAAACGCTCTGATAACTGTTACACTTTCATAAGTGTTTCACATTGAAACTGTTATTACACAAGAATTATTCCTGTAACACTCATAACGTTATTGTTTGTAGGGTACAATCTGTTTGTACCCTACAAACAATAACGTAGTAAGTTTTCATAGTCTGTAAGCGTATTTAGTTCGCTATTGCAGATTGTTTACCTAAAGGGAAAGAGACAGCGGCAGAGGCAAAGCACAGAGTATTAATTAACACGAAATTATCTTTATTTCTAAAAGCTTTAAGAAATCGAGTACTTGAAGTGGTTTTGGTTGAAAGCAACAATATGCATATTAATAACATTTTTCATTTACTAAAAAATAATTTAGACGTACTGTCATGCTGTATTGGAGCGGAATTTGGCCGGCGCGATCGGGTACCTCTCGCTCACTTGTTACCGCCACAAAGTGACACCTACAGTGTAGTGTTTCGTTCGATTTGTGAGATAATTGGAGGCGAGGAGAAAGGGAAGGCGATCTGCTTCACAATACTGCAAATGTCTACGGGCGTCGGCACTAGTTATAAGGCCCTTATTATTCTTCCCTTCTATACTATAAAAATAGATTATAGGTATATATTGCACCCTACACTATAGAAATACATTATGAGTCTCAATTTTTTTAAGGGGCAAATGTGTAATAATTTAAACTGTCATTGTAATATTATGTGAATCAGTTAGTTATTGAACGATTATATCATGCAAATACAATTAAAAGTGATGTATAAATTTCTTAACCGTTTGACCTGAGAACAATGAGACCTCCGTAATCGATCAAATATGTTAAGCAACGCTCCGAGAGAATGAGTTCTGATGGGTTTAATTGAAATTTCATTAAGATTTTTAGCTAATTCTGGCGGTGGGTGGTATGGACCCACTTACGGCTAGAGCTGGGGAAATGTTTCTAATTTATAGCACAAAAAGACAAACTGTAAAGAAGACTAACGAACCCTCAGGTCACTACCGACGTCCATAAACGATTTATTCTTTTCTCGCAATGGGGCATCAGAAACTCAAGGAATCCTCCCGTGCTGTCCCAGTTATGCTGCAATGGAGCAATGACACTATCATCTACAATCCTGCGAGGTTTCTAAACTCCATAGAGATGGTCTCCGTAGCAAAAATTTGGATTGAATGACATTATAACTTAGAAAAGAACGAATGGACATTTTTTTATTGCCATATAAGTTTAAATGAATTTGTGTAACAATATTATTAATTTAATTGAATAATAAATAAAAGAATCATTTTTAATGGCAACATTCTCTGCATGAGAGTGTAAAAAGTGCCAAGCACGTTAAATTATACTGGTTCCGTAGATATACTACATAGTACACGATAATATTATGTTAAATGTATTACCTACTGTGCCTTGTGGGTTTACCATAAGTTTAACTTCTGAGGAAATATCATGATTTAAAGATGAAATATACATACAATCTATATCTATCGATACCTATAGTACTAGGTGTAAGTTGTCTTGGAAGATTTCGACCACAAACATCAACATATAAGATCTAGATAAACGCAAAAGTATAGCTGCGTTAATTAATGGGAAAGGGAAGTTATAACAGAAATTTGTCAAGAGTTCACTATTTGAGGACGGCGGCCCATTGGTGGGGAAGACGAAAGGAGGGAAATCTGTATGAGAACTTATTATGTAGATGTCTATGGGCGGTAGTAGATGTCAAAAGGGACCGATTGCACGTATGCCCCCTATACCGTATAGAGAAGGACCTCCGAAAACATAGCGTAATCTAATCTAAGTCCGACCTTGAAATATTCTCATGCGAGAAATACTTATGACGTGGTCATAACATTACGAGTATTCGTTAGTGAATGTTACAAATATTTATGATTACTTTTAGCTGAGTTTAGGAGCCTTATCATAGCAACAAAAAATATTTTTGCTTGACTAATCGCTGCAATACAGCTTATAGCAGAGAAAACAAGCGGGGTTTCTAAAAAGGTAGGATACTTAGTATATCTAATGTTAGCTTATCTACTACTAGGGTATGTAATATTAGCTTAAAGGGCTAATCTTTCTACCCTTCTTATAAGACGAGGGGGCGAAACTACAGGAGGTAGAGGCGCGTTTCCGCACGGGACAGGGCCGCAGATGGAAACACCACGCTATTGTACCGTCTCGGTTGGGCCCGGACAGACCCTCTATGGTGGCACCAACGGTGACTTGTTGTCAAATCGCCCTGATAATTTACGGTTCTAGGACACTCCCATAAGGCGGTACTAATGGCACTCGCCATTTTAGTGGGTATTTAGCACTACCTTCTGCCGCGATTCCCACACACCACCTGACCCCACGCCAGATACGGCACGAAGTTTCATCCCTTCAACAAAAGAAATGTGTGTGTACATGTGTACACGCGTTAGAAGTTATACTCCTTTGTCGTAACAAGAGATAAACTTAAATGGTGACTATAACTAACTTCAGGGTATCGGTTTTTCATGACGCTGAGCGGGCGCATCGTAAAAATTTTCACTCGTATTTTTTCCCTAACGCGCCAAAAGAGGTATAACTTCAAAAAGATGCTATAATCAGGTGCCGCGACGGCTACATACCCTGAGAGCCTGCGTGTCTGTTAGCGTGGTTACTGTAAAGTAAGCTAATGAGTGCTAAGCAGCGGTGTGTGTCTTTGTGTGATCGTGTGTGTGTCTGTCGCGTCTCGGTTCCCACGAACACGTCTGTTATATTTTTCACATTAACCGCTTTTTGTTCATGTTGACTGACCACAATTATTGACTGTTTTTCTATACTAATACAAGAGTGGATTGAAAAGTATTCGGCCTTACCAAGAAAGTAAACACATAATGAACCAGTTATATTTTTATTCTTCTACATAATCAGCATTACGCTGCACTTTTACCATTTCGTTTACGTTACTTGAAAGAAATGATTCTTCCTTAGAGTCAAAATATGCGTCAATTGCTGTTCTGACCTCATCGTTTGTCGAAAATCTTTGGCCTCCCAAGTGCTTTTTTAGGTACGGGAACAGAAAGAAGTCTGACGATGCCAGATCAGCTGAATAAGGCGGATGCAGTAATAGTTCAAAGTCACGATTGCGGAGTTCAGCCATTGATTGCTCAGACGTGTGAACACGGGCGTAATCTTGATGAAATAGGACTTTTCTTCTGATTATTCCTGGACGCTTTTCTTTTTTTTCCTCTCGTAAACGATGTATTAAGACAAAGTAATAATCAGAGTTTATTGTCTGGCCTCTTTCAAGGGTTCAAGCAATCATAATCACACCCTTCGAGTCACAGAGTATTGAAGCATTATCTTATTTGCCGATTATATCGTCCTATTAAGGGGTGGTGAACCAGATCTTCTCCACTATTTCGATTATTGTTTTATATTTGGCGTACTGCAATAAACCCATGTGTTGTCCATTGTAACAAACCGATTCAAAAAATGATCTTCATCGGCTTCAAGTAGCTCCAAACAGTCACGTGAAATAGTCGATCGCGCCCTTTTTTGTTATACAGAACACAGTCGCGAAAGCCATCTCGCAGATACCCTGTGGAAACCCAATTCGTTGACTATGATGTATTAAGTTCGTTCGTGTCGGCTAACTTCCTAATTTTTAATCCGCGGTCTCCCATAATTAAGCATTTTTTTAAATTTTCGTCAGTAGTGGACGACGAAGGTCTTCCACAGCAGGGTTCATCTTTGACACTCTCTCTACCACGCTTGAATTCTGCTATTCTTTTTTTGACGGAGTCCTCTGACCACATCATGATGGATGGCCTTCGGTGATAGCACGCCATAATGGAGGTACTTAGTGACGGCACGCTGCCCGATTTGCTCAATTTACAGAAACTATATCCGATTGCTTTGTTAACAGAATTATAAAATCACTAATTATCGCACACGTTTCGAACTTCACACAATTAACTAGTCTGAATTGAATTAAAGAAATGTGAGTAGATCTGATTTTTAGAATTGAATGAATCTGTGTTAGGCCCTTTTGAAACCACCTAGTATTATAAAGGGGAAACGTTTGTTGGTTTCCATTGAATAGCTCCGAAACTACTTGATCAATTTGGAAAAATCTTTTACTATACAATCAACACATACAATCCTACAGTATATGTAACGAACATATGCTATAAAACGTTTCCTGAAACGTTCTGATCATTATAAAAACTTCGATAACGTAACCAAAATGTGAAAAATATCAAAGTAAATCAGCACTAAGCCGCATAAATTATTTATAACTAAGCTAAGTCCCGACAGACGAACTGTCATAAATTAATTTGTTGTTATTGGAAGGTGTAATGTTTACGAGACCGAAGTTGAAGTTCATAATTTTTATATTTTTGTAAATCGATCAATTTTTGCTACATTGCGTTAAATTTCCGTGCTAATCCGGGACGGACTAGTAGTTTTGCGTAGACATACGAGTAGTCACAGATTGTTCATTACAAAACGCCCATAATATGGATCAGTACGATAAGATCTTGCACGTGCCCCGCCTTCTCTAGATGGTCTCCAAACGAAATCCAAACGCAACTAGGCTAGGATACACGACAGTCACAATGTAGGCACACACATACACAGGTATACTAATATTAAAAAATCTAAAGTGCCTTAGAACAAACGACCAATGTAAAACTTCTTCAACTGGCTATATCTGGCCTAAAGAGAGAAAAATGTGCTCGCACCTATCTCTCTTGCACTTGCAGCAAAATACAAAAAGTAGATCTATCTTTTTCTATATTCACTAACATATACCTCACACTCAATTTCTGTTGGCTTTATTTTCGTAACGCTCTCATTGCGAATTCACCAGCTTACACCCTTAGTTAAGTATGTATAAAGAAGTTTTTCTTCAAAAATCATAGCCGCCTTCCCTTCGTACCGCGTGGATGTATTGATCGAGGAAGACGTACCGCACCGATCGTACAAAGCCAGTGTGTCTGCAATGAAACTGTAGCTATGCCGCTACCTTTTACAAGTTACCAGTTAGCATCATTACCGACGCAGTAAGCCGAACAGAAAATCTTTAAAATAAAGTACATTTTTTTAATAATTAAAAAGATTTAATTAATTATAATTAATTAGCTGCAATTTCATTTATCAGTTGCGCAAGAAGCGTGCTAATTAGATTTTAACAATTAATGTTTACTTTTTGAACGAGATTGTTAAAATATGCGGATACGAACGAAGTGTTATGCTTGGGCAAATTTTGAGAACATTGTACCTTTAATATTTTAATGATATATTATTTGTGCAGGAAATGTTGCACAGGCTTAATTAGTACTCCCGAGTACTGGTCTTAGGATGAACTGGGACAAGACAAAGGACATGTTTAACGAACACGTTCTCCCTAGGCGGTCAACGTCGATATTCTCGAAGTCGTAGACGAATACGTCTACTTCGGGCAACTATTACAATTAGGTAGACATAGCTTCGAGAAGGAAGCCGATAGAAGGATTCAGTTGGGTTGGGCAGCATTCCGGAAGCTTCGTCATATTCTCACGTGACCCATACTGCAGAGCTTGAAGACAAAAGTCTTAAATCAATGCGTTCTCCCCGTGATGAGCTACGGGGCGGAAACATGGCCTCTTTATTTAGGACTGGTCCACAGGTTTGCGTTAGCTCAACGGGCTATTGAGCGTGCTATGTTGGGTGTATCTCTGACCGACAGAATTCGTAACGAAGTCATAAGGCGGAGCACTAAAGTGTCCGATATCAGGCGACGAGTAAGCTCGCTGAAGTGGCAATAGGTTGGTCACACACCCAGAAGAACCGATGGCAGATGGGCCAGCAAGGTTCTGGAGTGGAGGCCGCGTAAAAGAAAACGAAGTGCCGGTTTACCGTTCATCAGTTGGAAAGACGACCTCCATACAGTAGCCGGTCCGGGATAGATGCGAGTAGCAGGAGATCGGGTGTCTTGGCGTTCATTGAAAGAGGTCTATGTCCAGCAGTGGACCGATAAGGGCTGATAATGATGATGGTATTATTTAAGCAGCGCCATGCTGCATTGTAGCATAATCAGACCGATAAATCCGTGGACGCACCTGTCACTCCGTCGCAAATTGCCAGCTATGCTATCGTATTACCTGCGCTTTGTGAGCTTCCGATGGCCTATAGGAGGGAAGGAAAGCCACTACACAGCAATGTATGTCTATAGGCGTCGGTAATCATAAAAAAACTGACAGCTCGTTGCCTCTGTTATACAAAAAAAATGAAAGATATATAAATCAAAATGATTTATAGGATTTTATATTTAAAATCATGGATCATTTTTGACATTTCACAGGAGGCAAGAGTGGTGGCAGCTAAATAAAGGTTAGTGTCCCCTTCCTTAAATACTGAGACCTGCCCCATACGGAGGTCCTGGGCATCATCACTTGGACCTCTTTTCTCCATAAATTAATAAATTAATAAGTTATTAAAATTTCCAAATTTAAGCAAAGATCCAAAGATTCTTGGCATGACAATATAAGAAATTGGGAACTGTTTTGTTGTTGAACGTGCAACGAGCACGTGCCCCTTTTTTGAGGCACTTGCTTGAAGTGTTTATTTGGCAAAACACAAGACCATCGTGAGGAAAGAACATGCTACTCCTCTGAGCTAAAAAGGCATATAAAGTAATAGTAATTCACTCAGAATTAGAGAAACTGTGTATGCATATCCAACGATTGTTAAGTCTGTTGGAGTCGACAGTACTCCGATTCACTTCGCCAGAATTCTATAAAGTTGAAATAAAAACAACATCGCTAATTCTCAATAAAAATAGAGTTACTTTCTACTTCTCCAATTTTTTTCTGATTATATACGTTGTGGGACCAAAGAGCTTCCCGCCGAAGGGTAATAGTGGTGGCAATGGCAATCCTAGTGACCTAGGAGAAGTAGCACGCTACGAGTGTTACGCCCAGCTACAAGTGTTACGCCCAGTTACGAGTGTTACGCCCAGCTACGAGTGTTACGCCCAGCTACGAGTGTTACGCCCAGCTACGAGTGTTACGCCCAGCTACGAGTGTTACGCCCAGCTACGAGTGTTACGCCCGGCTACGAGTGTTACGCCCAGCTACGAGTGTTACGCCCAGCTACGAGTGTTACGCCCAGCTACGAGTGTTACGCCCAGCTACGAGTGTTACGCCCAGCCCGTATTAAAAAAACCGTTGCGACATCAGAGACTCGTAAGCACGACTGTAAACAACAGCTGTTAGTCTATTTTCAGGTTCGCTTTTTTCAAGATGAGTTAACCGTGGATCTTCCCAGCAGATTCTATATTATTATGAGGGCTAAATGTTAAACTGAGGATTAATAAGATTTATAGTAATCTCTCTCTAAGTTTATATAATCTTCGGTGTTATGTCTTTTGAGTCTGCGGATTACGAATTTCCGCTCCGGTTATAACGATCAGAATAAATCGGTTTATTTGAATGCATATTCCATTTTGATTGAGTGATAGCGGGTTATATATCGATCTCTCCATTAATGTATACCATACTTTATATATATATATATATATATATATATATATATATAAATAAATAAATAAAGTACTATAAAAATACTAAATACTATACTATATAATATATACTATACTTTAACGGAAATGATCGCAGTGTCATTAGTAACAAGTATCGAAGGTTGCTGAAAAACTTAAGCTCAAAGCATGTGGAAAGCGAAACTTTTTTTATAGTTCTAAGGAACAAAAGAGACCTCTTCCGATGCGGAATGGCACTACCTCTGCCTAGAACTCAACGTTGGGAACAAATGTATAATCGGAAGAACAATTTCAATATGGGGCAATATACGACACAAACCATGGACCATCTGCTGCGTCATACACTACACATCATTGAGACTAATGATGCCGCTACAGCTGTGGCACAGTTCTGGTCGGATAAAATTTAAGCTGAACGACTGACTCTAGAAGAAGAGCAGGGCCTATATTAAAACTATACCACCGTTTCGATGTATAATAAAACATGTTACGACCATCGAAAACACTCACGACTTCTTATTAAGATTAGGTTATAAAACTTTAATTATTGTATCATCGCTATCGTATCGTGAGCATGAAGGAGATTTATAAATATTATTTCATTTTATGAGTGTGAACTATGAACCATTTTATTTATTATACATGCATATGATGCATTAACAATTTACAATATTGTAGAATACTGTGGAATTTCACGATATCCTTAATGTCCTGCTAGTGTGATTTAGGTTAAGTTTATATATAAAAGATGTACGCCAGCGTAATTTAATCACCTGAATAAAGTTTTCTATTATTTTTAATCTATGCTCTTTCTATATCACGCAAAAAATCTGTTCATTTCGGGATTAAAATTTTCCAGATTATTCCGGATTATATCAAAAGGTACCTATAGTGCCAAATTTCAGGTACATCCGTTAAGCAGTTTTTACGTAGAGGGATACTAAACATACAAACAAATTTAAATCAGATTATAACATTATGTCTAGATTATCCCATTATCATTGTCATTATCCCAATCGGGGAGCGACTAGTTATTGCCGAAAGCGCGAAGCAGCCTTTACATTTGGTCATAAAGCAAATTTTTTATTTAGATCTGCGCACACACCATTGTATATGTAAAGGAACGGCTCCCTGACCGCCCATACATTGAAAAACTACAGTGTTTAGAAAAATCAGAATCATAACGTAAGCAATTCGAGCACAAATTTACATTACACTAATAGGGTCTATTATTGTTTTAGGCCATGTTTGTAAGTTAACGCCATCATTAAAAGCATTTAGCTATCACAATAGCTTTGTATGTGTTAAATTTTACGCAAGTGAGTCAAAATAAACGCTATTTCGTCTCCCCCGACGGCTGTTAAACGCAGTTCGTCTTTAATCAGTCTCGGTGAGGTCGGTTTACGATAGGTATTAAATGTTGCACGCGGTGGGTCGGTGAACTTTGATCGAAAACTAAGTCATAGCCGTTCTACTTTATAATTTCATACATATTTGGCCTATTCTATACTTGAGACTATAAACTATACGTAAAGATTAAATTATTATAACGCTAAAATTAAGTTTTTTTTTTTATCGAATAGGGGTCCAAATGAGAAATCGGAGCCTTTTGATGACTACCAACGCCCATGGACATTCGAATGATTGCTACGCAAATGCGTTGCCCTCAATGGGCCACCGGCTACTCACAAATCGCACTAAGCGCACCGTAATCTAAATTCATGGATTTCAACAATAAAAAATATATAATTTTATATCCTTTAAATTTAATAATTAGCATGCAGAAAATATTTTTACTATTATTTTTTTTGTAGTTCTTTAACACAGGATAGTTTTATAATCTATCTATTTAATAGATCTTTACAAAAGAACATAGAATGCATTGACCACCGAGGCTAGCTATATTTATAACTTCCTTACTGTAATATATGAAATGGCAGATGATGGCATCTGCTTAGGATCCCGTCAAAAATATAATTAGATCAAAATCCAAATGTTGTTACACTTTCCAGTCATGACTGCTTCATCACATCACTACAAACCATTATCTGCTTTAATCTGACGGGTATAATAAATAGTTTCGTGACATAGTAACGTCTGCCTCAGCCCTCTCGTTAGTAACCACGAGTATGGCTTGTAGGGGAAACGATCAGATGGAAAGTAAAATGTCGATCAAGCCGAGTCATTATAATTGTACTAAAAATTTCAAGTCACAATTCATATAAGCTCTATTATTTAGACAACCGGCTCATTGGTGACATGGCGGTTACTCCGCGTGTTACGCCAGAGATCGCGGGTTCGAATCCCGCATAGGTCATGGATGTTTAAGTGTGTACAAAAATCTTAAATATATTTCCGTTATCTAGTACCTGTAACACAAGTCTTACGGTGCTTAGCACAGGAGTAGGCTACAGTGGTGTGTGTGATTTGTCCACAGATAGTAAAGTATCTGTAAAAGATGATGTTAAATCTGTTATAGGATTTTCACAATGCGTCACATATCACATTGCTTTACCGCCAGGATGAAACCAAAAATATGTTAGGCATGGAAATCAGTTTCGGGACTGTAGTCCTTCCTGACTAAAACTGAGGTCGCGCTTCTCGTGTAACGCACTGATGCCAACATTATTTTGCTTTTCAGGCATGGTTGCTTCGGTAAGTACCTGTGTCAGATCCGCCGAAGAGAGGAGGCTCGCTGCCACGATTGCGGTGCTGACGAGGACACGGCCCAGCATACGCTTGAGACGTGCCCTAGGTGGGTCGCACAGCGCTACGATTTGGTAAAAGCGTTGGGAAGGACTGACCTCTCACTATCGAGCGTCATCCAGTCGATGCTTGAGAATGGCATCACGTGGGAGGCGATGGCGACGTTTTGCGAGGCTGTAATATCTTTAAATGAGGCTGTAGAGAAGACCAGAGGGGAGAATATGGAGAATGACCAACCTCGCAGACGGCGGATGGGAGTGCGGTTAAGGCGCTACGCACAACTTATGCCGTCGACGTAATTGGGACCAGGGGTCATGCTCGGAACCGGTCTCTATTGCACGGCTCGACGTTGGAGTGGGTTGATGTACGTTGTCAGATTGGCCCCCTTAGAGGTGGAGTACGGTCCCCGTACACGGGATTGGCTAGTCGCCGAAGTGCCCTATTGCTAACAGATCCGGGGCACCTGAACAGAGGCAGCCGACGCCACCCTCGGGGTTTTAGTGGGTATTCGGTATAGCCGCGAGCCCCACACACCCACCGAATCCCACACAGGACCGGTGGCAGTGCTTAAAGCATTTCCCCGCGAAAAAAAACACAGAATGATGTGACACAGGATGATGTGACACAGAATGATGTGACACAGGATGATGTGACACAGAATGATGTGACATAGGATGATGTGACACAGGATAATATAGACATATGACGCATTGAATATCGTTATCACATAATATCGGCGTGTGTCACGAAACTCGGTGTAACACAACATTAATACGGTGTCGTAAAACATTGTGTTAAGTGGTCCAGCGATATTGTAAGTTCGCGTATTTTTGCCCGAATGCCAACTGGCGCGGAGGTAGGTCAAGGACAAATCTGCCAGATAGCTGCCAACTCCACTTTGTGTGTCGATATTATCTTTAGTTTTATTTTGACGGCACACTTAAGGGACAACCGAAATTGCCACTGGTTTCCGGCGAATGTTACATCATTTTGTGTCTATGGTTTTGTATCTGAGTATTTGGTTAGTGCTAGTATTAATGTAATTTGCAAAAAAAATATAGATTGTCTTAAATTTACAGAGTGACCTAGATGTACCAAATATAATAACGAATTAGGTATCATAATAACTCTCTCACGTTACAACGCTCCATAGTGACACCGGCACTGTAGCCTGTGGATCGCAAGTCTCCTAGTGATACTATCTATGTAGATATTTATGGACATCGGTAGGAATGCATGGTGCATGACATTATGACCTCCTATGCAACGGAATCGGGACGGCAAGACCGGGGAGATGTTTCACGCTCACTTGATATTGGCGTGAGGTGACGGCGTCGCTGTACCGTTTCGTGTGGTTTGTGAGTCCATTGGGG
>JAFELO010000005.1:698121-714544 GCA_017140195.1 Eumaeus atala | reverse complement strand
GGGGGGGGGAAGGGTGATGAGAGGAAGGCAACGCATTTGCGTAACAATCATGCTAATGTCCATGGGCGTAGGTAGTCATCAAAGGGCTCCCATTGCTCGTTTGCCCGCTAATGATATTAAAAAAAATGTTCGTAGCAGCTTCCTTGTATCAAGGAGTAGGCTAAGCGAGTTTCAGTTAGGCCAGAGTAGGTTGTAGTTCTTTTTCTGGGTGTAATGCAATCATTAATGAATTTTTCATGTAATTCCTCTCCCCTAAGCATGATTAGGTGTTCCGTAGAAAACGATTTCAGCTTCTATGTATTATCGAATGAAGATTATAATAAAAAAGGGATGACGGCTATCCTACTCCTCGTTCACCTTCCTTGACAATTAATCCATGCTTATGCATGGAGTTTGCCGGCCAGAGGGTAAAACTTGCTCAGGGGAGTAATAGTAATTTAACTAGTCCTCTGAATATGGTAGTTACTATTTAAAAGGGTGATTTATAGAAATAAGTCTGAGATATATTGTACACAAACTTAACTTTAGCACCTAGATAAAGGACGTAGATTTTTTAAATCATAGGTCGGCAAATAAGGAGTGAAGAGGCGTCATTAACAATGATGTCCATGATTATCCAGAGTGGGATGAAGGAGGGTAAAGCCTATGCAGAAATTCTGGTTTCTCTTCATCCAAACTTCTCGAAGGACCATCGGATCTTGCACAAAAAACTTGAAAAACAAGAAAGACAAGTGCTTTATAGTATAATTATAAGCGAGAATAATCTTCCCGGTCATGCCAGTACGATTCGGCGGCGAAACAAGTAAATTCAACCTCGTAAATAGATATGAAACTGGATGATATGGCGAGTCTGTTCCTTACTACGCCTATGCCAAATCTCTTGCCAAACTAACAACACTGTCAAAATAAGTACCTACTAATAATGTAAATAACGTATCAGCACTAATTACCAATTATCCTTCTATCCTAATAATATTATTATGTTTGTTTGAGATATTTTCTGAAATTTTACACATACAATACTGGGCTAAATTGCTGTGATTACACAACCGGAAATAAAACAATATTTACTGTCCTAGTACTTTCATCTTGAATAAAATAATGGTTATTTTAGTAACGTAACGCGTGTAAAATAAGGGAACACAGCTCATAAATAAACAATAAAAGATTAAATTAAATGTCTGCGTTAATGTGTGATATGATTACATGCTCTCGAGTGGGCTCTTACCAGTCTGTTGCCTGCGTGTCTGGATGTATGTCTACTCGCCTCTCAATAAATACGATGCACTCGATAAATATAATGAACCGCCGACGTGTTTATAGTTCAAGAGTATTATTGAAATTTCATATAAGGGAATAAAATGGGCATCGCGTTACTTCATCATATAGTGATACCATCCGGTGACCCATTGGAGAGGTACATAAGGCGAAACGTCTTTATAAATAATTATCCGGATGTAATTCGTTAGTAATCATGCTCGCCTCGTATATAGGAGGGTGAAAACCATTATATTATAAAAGAAAACTGTAAATTATGATGAAAAGGAAAGTAAGACAGATACATAGACAATACGAAGAGACAAGTGAAATGCATAGATAGAAGTACTGATATAAAGAGTATCTCAGTGACGACATGCGACATGAGTTTACTCCCTACCATCGAATATATTCAAAACAAAACACAAGACACGTTGCGCGAATAAAAACGTTTTTGTTTCACACATTTTCCTTCTTCATCTCCTTTTTACACTGCGGGCCTTTTAGGTTTTCATAAGAGTGAACTCCATAAACGACACTGATTACTAGTGAATATATTGTTAGCAACAGATTTCATAACAGGTAACGAGGGTTGAAACTTTTCCAAGATTGGTGGGTTTAACTACTCTCTCTGGGTTCGATCTAGTCTAGTTTAGCATTTTTTATTTACATTTCTTCAAAGAAATGCTGATTTGTATGATTAACTGGTGGCATTGCGATGGGTGGCCGTTTAATCCATCAAACTAATCGAGATGATTCAAAACAATTTACACTTTGCTGTTCAAACGAACTCTTCACTACTCGCATGCAGTTAAAAAAACAATTCCAAAATCTATCCTTAGCAAAAACGGCCTGATCACGATGAACACAGCTGCTCTTCGGCTTCATCAGACTTGTGTAACATGTCACGAAAAAAGGGGCGATATATCGATTTAGCTCGATAAACTTTTGAAATGTTGAACAATGGGATCGATAAAAACTTGGACACCACTAGCAGGTGTTGTTTGTTTGTGTGTTTTTATATCGAACGGAAGTGCCACTCGACCGTCACTAATGAGTGCGGCGCTAGCCGACGACTTTAACACTATATCGATAGTGACTATCGAGTCGATAGAAAAAACGTACTAGTCTGTGTAAGAAATAAGTATTTATCAAAAATAAGCCTTAAAAACTAAGTAATACGGTATACAACTAAGCTGACATAATGTGGCGAATAAATTCGTGGCGTTCTGGTCATACACTCAGAAGAACAGATGGCAGATGAACAGTACGGGTCTGAGTAGAGGAATACTTTTGAGAAGATAACTTGTTACTACACTGCATCAGTATTAATCGACTCTGTACATCGGGGCAATGGTAACGCGTTTTATGCGATTTAAACAGTTTCAGGGGCCTATCAGGGGTTCAGTTATGATTCAAGAGGGTATCTAAATAACCTCTGGTCTTGCGGTTTATTTTGATAGTTCCTCCCACCATCGTGTAAGCCAAACGTTATTTATTTTTACAGATTATATGCAAAAAATAAACAGTTTAAACAAAATGAGTCATATAAGGTCACTTGGGCCGTTTGAAACACTATAAATATTATTTACCACTTTCACAAATCGAAAGGTTCTGCGCCACTGCCACGCTATATGTTTCGTTGTCATCATCACGATTAGTGTCGACCAGAAGAGTTTAAGTCTTCCCAAAATTATCGGAGTCCAGTGAATTGTAACCTAAAATTTAAGTTAAAACTGAAAATGAAAACCTAACGACTTGTGGCGAAGCGAAACAAATTTCGAATATTAATTTTAGTTTTGGGCAAACATTAAGGGGCTGGCCCGTGGTCGCCACTACAATTTTTATATTGTCTCCTATTCGCATTGTATATACGTAGACTTGATTGTACCTATAGTAGATAGGTCTTTCTGGGTTCCGTATCTGAACAGTATAAACGAGACGCTATTACTAAGACTACGGGCTCGTCCGTCTCTCCGTCACCAGGTTGTGTCTCGTGAACCGCGAGAGTGTTGAACATTTTCACGGACGACGTACTTGTGCTGCTGATGTAATAAGAAATACTAAAAAATAAGATAAATTAATGATTTAAAGGGAACGCAACAAACGTGAGTTTTGACAATGGTAAGGAACCCTCCGCGCGCGTGTCCTACTTGCAGTTGCTTTCGTACGAGCCAGATGGACCTACTCACTAGGTCACGGGTTCAAAGCAATGATATCACTTGCAGAGATAGGTAAGATTCCTCATAAGGCACGTTTTCACAGCATATGAGGCACAGCAAATAAAATAGGTAGAGGAGGAAAGGAAGAGGTAGTGCCATGCTGTACAGGAGGTGATAGTGCCATGCATAGTGCACGACACTACATCCTCCTATGCAACGGAATTGGGCGGGCACGACCGGGGAGGTAACTCTCGTTCACATAATACCGCCGTAAAGTATCACCGTAGATTTCTATCTCATCATCTACGGTGTCTCTTTACGGCGGTATTATGCGAACGAGAGGTACCTCCCCGGTTGTGCCAGCCCAATTCCGCCGCAATGCGGCATGGCACCTACCTCTTACTAAAACTAAAATCTTTTGAAGATCCTCATTCCCCATTCGGTCTGATAACCATATGTCTAATGATAAAGGTCGGCCTGCGTGCGCTGAGAGATGAAGGTGTAGCGTAAGTGGGTGATGAGTTACAGCTATAAATACACACTCACATACATACACGTGTCTATTATTATTTCACTCATAGGAATGAGTAAGCGGACTATTGTTAGCGCAATGCACAAATCACACGTTACATTCTAGAATAGTATTTGTCTGTTTGCTTGTTCGTAAGCGATCTAGCTGTAGACTGAGATAGATAACTATCATGCTGTATATTGTCTCACTCTCGTCGCTGCCCAGCGAGCATGTAAGACGTAGTGCTATGCTGCATTGCAGCGGAACTGGGCCGGTATGACCGGGCTCAGTTTAAGCTAGGACTGGCTCTCATACGTACCACATAGATCTTATTTTTTCCGTCCTATCAGTTTTTATTGAACCAGCCCGATGTTCTAGTACAAGCGATTTCCCGACGTAAACATAGTTTTAATGTAGTGAGTAACACTCGCTCACTGAAGACATCAATTCCCAATAGATTTAAGGAAACGACTAAGAGTTATTGGCCCATAGGAGGGGAGGAGGAAGGAAAAGGAATCTATGGTGGAGTTATTTCTGATATAGTTTAAGAACCATTTCCGACGAAGCTCAAAGTTAAGTCTGAGAAAACACGTCACTTGATTATGTCTTCTATTGACACTGAAAGTAAACAATACGAACTATGTATTATATTATGAGAATATAATTTAGCGTCTTGGCGCCAAGTCTAGATTTAAGTATAAACAAAGTCTAGAACGTAAACTAAATTAGGATGTAGTATGTCCTAAAACATATGTTGTAAACACGTCCGTGGTTCTATTTTTGTATGTACATATGTTTTTTTTCATCAGTTTTTACCCAACTGCGTGAAGAGAGCAATCTTTATGAGCGTAGCTGCCCTGCTACGGCCTGAACGGTTTGAAGGATTTAAACTTGTGTTGCTAGATTCGTTCTGATAATGAGTGTACCCAGTACATTAAAATATACAAGTACATTAAAATATATTTTAAGCGGGTTTTTAGTATCTAATGTTAGTAATCTATGGATGAAACCCGCATAAAAATCTAGCGGTAATGCGCGACGGTAGTGCAGTTGATACGTTTCGTTTTTAGCTATTGAGTGTGCACCAGAGAGGAAGTACCTCTCGCTCACATAAAGATGCGACGGGCGTGAAGTGATTGTCTATAATGTCGCAATTCGTATGGTTTATGAGGCCCATAGTCGGATGGGATAAAGGGGGGCAGCGCATAGCGACCTATTCTATGGTTATACAAATGTTTATGGACTAAATGTCGCAATTCGTATGGTTTATGAGGCCCATAGTCGGATGGGATAAAGGGGGGCAGCGCATAGCGGCCTATTCTATGGTTATACAAATGTTTATGGACTAAATGTAAATAATGATGGATTTTGTGGCGAAGGAGGGCAACGCGTCTGCATATCTGAATGTTACCGTTACCTATACGCGGATGTTAATGGGCGTCGCTAATCATCTAAACCAAGAATCGGCATTACTTTGGCCTCTATAATGTATCGACACAATCTCGAATAATCGTTTAGAACTATCCTCCGATATTGATGTCTTACATTTACGCGAATGTTACTCTTTACAGTAAAAATAATTTTACGGATTTTATCGCGGTTTATTTAATTATTTTAGTAGCCTAACAAGCTTGGAGCCCAGTGGTAAATCAAATCAAAAACAGCCCAAGGCAGCAAGATATAATAACTACTGTTTGCGTAAATTGGAACAACTAAATAGTTATAATTCTTCGTGTACTTTTAATACAAGATATATCATCAAGACATCTGTCATCTCAGTCCACCCGTGACCTGCTGGTTGCTGTAAAGCTTCTAAAAAATTGGCCTAGTTAAATGATTAAATAGACCGCGATAAAATCCGTAAAAGTTGTTTTATTGTAATATCCACCGATAGTTTAAAACTCTTCGCGTGGTTCGTGTAGCGTTACCTTGGTCGCGAATGACTGAAACACATGCCGATTCCCCGAAACATCGATACAATGACCCGAATGTTTACTTCACGTGTGAAATCCTGAATATTATAAACTGAAGATAATCGAATGAGATGCCCGATTTACGCAGGAAATTACGTGTTGCGTAGGATCTGATAGATCGTGGTGTGATCGCTCACTAATGTCTACAGAGATTGAGATATCATCTTGGTTTTTTTTTATAGAAACGTCTGGCAGGAACTTTTGTAAGTGTAATTGCTGGGGTCACATGATATCGCCACAAAGCGACAGGTACACACAATTGCGTTTCGTGCTGCTTGTGAAGTTGCGGTGGTATATGGGTTGGGTTGGGAAGGAGCTACAAGCTTTTTTATCTCTCAAAGGTTTGTTGACGCCTGGTAGTGGTCTCTTTAAGATATAAGCACACCAATCTACTACCATATTTTAATTTAGTTCTAACGATTGTAATCTACATACAAAATAAAGAATGTCTGCTACATGCCTGCGTAATATATATGCGGATATGTATGAGCGTCTGTAGTTATCCGGCTCCAACTGCACGTTTGGTCTCTGTTTTAATTTATAATTTGAGATATAGTTGTTTCATTAAGAGGATGAATGAAAAAGATTGACATAAATCTATATATTCCCTATGACCAAGAAGATCTGTCTTTCTAACATGAAAGTGTCAGTTGACAGTTATCTAGCTACTTAATTAAGTAGTAAGGTACTGTCGCATTTAGTACGGTTTGTTAATAGGCATTTACCAACATAGAGCATTCATTCTCTTGTTTCTTTCTTCGCAAGTTTTGGTGTCAATGGACATAGAGTCACACAATATCAGTTGCATGATACTTACTGTTTTACATGTGCATTAAAAGAGTGACTGAAAACAGGGTCGAATGAAAAGATTGAAAATAAATTTGTGAATATTAGGAGGACGGTGCCAATTCTTTAGTTTATCGTTGAAACTGGAATGAGTTTCATATGAAATGTAGTACACGCCGTGTGCTATATATTTTGCAACATCGGACTAATTCAACATTTACCGAAGTATTTCCTGACATATTGCCGATGTGCCTCTATCAGAGATTTTATGTATGAAAAGTAGAAATGTAAAAATAGGTATAACTTTGGTTCTAAACGCGAGAGCCAAGCGCTAAGCGAGAGACTGAGCCAGCCGGCTAGTGAAGAAAAGGAAGTCCGTTACTCAAAATCTACCGAACGGAATTTTATGCGAATTTCATCCATGGATTACTAACATTAAATACTAAAAGTCTGCTTAAAATATATTTTAATGTACTGGGTACACTCATTATCAGAACGAATCTAACAACACAAGTTTAAGTCCTTCAAAGCGCTAAGGCCGTAGCAGGGCAGCTACGCTCAAAAACATTACTCTCTTGACGCAGTTGGTAAAAACTGATGCTGATGCATACAAAAAAACATATGTGCATATAAAAAAAGAACCGCATAACAGACATTTTTAAAAAGTATGTTTTAGGACATACTACGAAGAACAAGCAAGAGGTACCTCCTCCCTGGTGCACGCTCAATAGCTAAAAACGAAACGGAGCGATTGCACTACCGTGGTGACTCTCAGTAACCTGGGGGGAACCAGGCGAAGCCAATTGGCTTGATTTTGAATTGAACCGAGGAGGAGCTTTGTACGCCTCTTATAATGGAGTGTGGGATTAAAGAGAGAAAGTGCGATCTTTGCTGTGTTTTGTGTGGAGGGGGCAAAAGAGCATCAGGAAGAACCTCACCACATTCGACTGTCCTAAAGTTGGTAGGGTTGCCCTGTGGTGCTGGGCAACCCTGCTGTGGAGGAGGCGTCGGTCCCTTAGGAGACTGATACCCGTCGAGATGCCCTGATGATTTTAGTGTTGGGGCACCTCACCAATGCACAATGGCGGCACTGTGGGCACACACGGTGGTATCTATGGGTATTTGGCACACTATAAAGTGCCGCGAGCCCCACACACTACTGAACCCCACCCAGGGCTGTTCAAGGTAGGTAAATGCGCTAAAATAAAAGAAATGCTGGGTATAAACATTCACCTCTTCCCCCATTGGAGCACCGGCTATTCTAAACGAAACAGGGCAACATAGACATAACTTTCAGGACGGTATCATATCACACTTTTAAAGAGGTCACACTACCGGTCGCGCCGGCCCAATTGAGCTGCAATACATGCCACCACCTAAACTACTGTGCGAAGAGTTGATGGTAACAAGACAAGTTCCCAGAAGCAGAACGGATATCACAGTGGGTGTGTGTTTGGTAAATAAGGACATATTGTTTAGTCTGTTTCAGTCTAGCCTTTGTGGGCAGACTCAAAGGATTTCTTAGGAATTATGGCATTGTTGTAAATGTTACGTTCATTTCGTTGTATGTATTATCAATCTAACGTCAGTAATTCCTTGCTGTTTTTCAGCCTACCGGAGGTAGGTCTTACCCACGTGACACACGCACGTGTTTATGCTGTAACGTCGCTTGCGGCTCCTTAGAGCCCGGTGGCCTATTGGGCTATTGAGTGACGGAGAACAACACTTCAGGGTAAGTAGTTGGTTAGCAGTTTTGTGTGTGTAGCAGTACATGGAAGTGTGGACTCCCGGTTGCGCTGGTGTGGAACGTTGCGTTGGACCGACCAAACCTTTGTTTGCCCAATTTTATTGTCGTGTCTATTCAATTGTATCTTGAGGAATAAACTATAACAATGACGTGAGCATTCGGAGCGGGTCGATGAAATAAAAACGAGACATTATTATACAAGATGAGTAATTATTTTATATGTACAATTTGGTACTTAATCGCGGTTCCGATTAAAGGCTATGTCTAATTTAAAAAGTATGTATGTCCTAAACATTCATATAATTTAATCTATCTTAAACCTTAATTTGCTAGGTGTAATAAACATTGTTAGAGGCTATCCAAACTTAAAGTGTGAACAATCCCCGCCCTAATGGGACAAGGTAGGTATCGGGGACCACGGGGATTTCCCGGTCGTGCCGGCCCAATTTCGCTGCAACGCAGCATTGTACTACCTCTTACTATACCCAGTGTCTTGTGATTAGCACCACACGGGCGCGCCTTAGGTCAGACGCACATACGAGACGCCACGGAGAGGCTTTATCATCACTACCATCTATCCGATTTACATTTTCCAAAGCCAGAGAAGCAGATGAATGATTTCACAATCCTACTAATATAAATTGGCGATCCACCATGGGCTTCGCCTGTGAATAACTGAGGCCGGAACTAATTATACGCGAGATTCCTCGGGCATCGCTTTATCCATGGATAAAAACCGTATGAAAATCCGATCAGTATATATTGAGAAAAAACATACTGACATATTTTGGTGACCGTGTTATAACATAGAATGAAATTAATATATGTATATTAGTATAGATTTTTAAGAATTTAATATATTATTAGTAATGTACAGCTTAAAATTTGTTTATATGTTTGACTTACTTTATGTAACAATTATTTAATAAAATGGCAGTGTGTTACTTGTCCTAAATGAAAATAAAGATCCATTATATTTGTAAATAGGTACCTATAATGTGCAGATTGTTTATATATTTTCATAGATATTAACATAAACTAAAGAGATCAGTAAGCGTTAGCCGATACCCACCAACACATGAGACAAAACTAATACACAGACGGCGCCAGACATGTTCCCATAAAAATTTCATTAAGGCAGGAAAATCCCACATTTTCCAGACGAACTCAATAACATGTTAACCACCCAGACAGCCTTGGGTAAATAAATGTATAGTTCGAATTCATTTCCAACACACACTAATTTATGTCATATTACTTGTGTCATATTCCTCATTATCATATCATTAATTGGATTTTCATCACCAAACGCAAAAATCGCAAAAAGAAATTTAGATCTACTACTTAGTATGTGTAATTTTTTTGCAATTTTCTTTAGAAGATGTTAAACCAGAATTTCTTTTATTATATATTAATAAAGTATTTGAAGTAATGGTAATTTATTTTTTTTACAATTTAAGTAAATACCTAGTTGATGCAATAATAGAGGTTTCTACAAATGTGTATTCGTAGAAACGCGATAAAGGCAGGGAATATATCAATTATGGCATGTTACAGTCTCTAAATATATATTATATTATAAATACTAAGTAGACACTTGAAGCTATGAGATGCGATTAAATCATTTTATAATGAGACTAATTTAAGAATGTAATTATACACAGTTGGTCTTTTAACGATCAGAAATGAAAATAATACATTTAAAAGTTATTTGACAAAACATACAGAATGATTGTTTAGGCATCACTCGTAAACTATCGAAAGGCGACATCACGGGGGTGTCAAGTGAGCGTAAGGTGGTGGTGCCGGCCCAATTATGCTACATCTTACTAAAAGTTTAGTTATCAGAATACTGCTCATTATTCCCTTTATGCCACAAGAAAAAGCGCAGTCTAGTAACACAAAGAACACTGCCGGTTCTGACGAAGCACAAATACCACTCGATATATGGATATATG
Organism: Eumaeus atala; assembly: GCA_017140195.1. NCBI lineage: Eukaryota > Metazoa > Arthropoda > Insecta > Lepidoptera > Lycaenidae > Eumaeus > Eumaeus atala. The sequence goes on along the minus strand of JAFELO010000005.1, from coordinate 704,150 downwards.
ACACAAGTTTATTCCCATCGTAAATATATTTGCACTGCGAACGGTCTTTGTCTAACTTACATTAGTATGACACTGTAGTCAGTGTAGTGCGACATTGCCGTGGGAAAAAGTAGCGTTACATGAGGGATAGACAATGCAAGAGGACGTAGTCACTGTTATGATGGATGGTCTCTACGACCGGCTGGCTCAGTTGATAACGTGACGGTTAGTCCGCGTGTTACGCCAGAGGTCGCGGTTTCGAATCCCGCCTAGGTCGTGGATGTTTATATATGTATTATGTGTATTTCTATAATAATAGAAAGTATCAAATATATAAAATCTTAAATGTATGAAATATTAATTATATTTCAGTTGTCTAACACCTGTAACACAACTCCTTACAGTTACTAGCACAGCGCTATGCTAACGTAGTGTGATGACTTTACGTACATTATTATTATTATTATTATTATGGTTATTGGTCTAATATATTTTATAATAACAACACATTTACACACAAACTTTCTAATGGGGTGTGCAGAGAGTAGTGCCACATATTTTATATATATTTTCAAAGGGAGATATATATATGTAAAGTAACTGTGAATAGCGGAGAGAGTAGTGCCACATATTTTGTTTATATATTCAAAGGGAGATATATGTGTAAAGTAACTGTGAATAGCGAAGAGAGTAGTGCCACATATTTTGTTTATATATTCAAAGGGAGATATATATGTAAAGTAACTGTGAATAGCGGAGAGAGTAGTGCCACATATTTTGTTTATATTTTCAAAGGGAAATATATATGTAAAGTAACTGTGAATAGGGGAGAGAGTAGTGCCACATATTTTGTTTATATTTTCAAAGGGAAATATATATGTAAAGTAACTGTGAATAGGGGAGAGAGTAGTGCCAAATATTTTGTTTATATATTCAAAGGGAGATATATATGTAAAGTAACAGTGAATAGCGATTTCATCTGCGTAAAATTGATGCCAAGGGTTTTTGGGATATAGTGTTTTATATTGTTTCAAATTGTGATCTAGATCTGTGCGTAATTTCATAAAAAAGTCGTTTAGTATTTTCGGCGTAATAGAGTAATAACGCGACATTTCTCTTCTATATCTTTCTTAATTTAAAATGTTAATTAATGATTTTTATTTTGTAAATGACTATTTTAAAGTTCTAAATCAAAAGTAAAAAAAAAAAATTAAATCTAAAATAATGATTTAGAATTTTTATGAGGTATAATCATATCAAAATGGTATACATTTTGATTACAGACGTTTTTTTAATAAAGGGTTATACTATGTCCTTAAGGCTAGGTGTACAATGTTTTTTTGATAATAGGTTGAGTGTGAAAGCGTGTAGACAAACATACATTCACATTTATAATATTAGACTAAATAGATAAAAGGATATACCTTTCACAAAGTAGACTAAAGTTATAAATTTTATTGAGCCAACATAATTATTCTGAGCCGTGGATCGATAAGGTCTAAAATCAAAAATGTCAACGAATGTCTAAGTCGTAGGCTTTTGCCTAGGGTTGCCAATAGTGGATTAGGGATAGGTAGCAAGAATCGAAAGCATAAGCCCTATTTAAGTTTCTAAATACGTTTGTTAAAACCTATACTTACAGACGAATACGTCACAAAGCAGGCAAGACGTCAAAATAGAGAAAGGATATTCTCTGTAGCGGAGCCAATCATCCTTTGGTTGTGTACTTTTGTAGTATAAAAGGGTCAAACGAAAAGTTGGAGCCTTCCGGTCACCGACGTCCATAAACATCGTCACAAGCATTGTCTCGGCTCGTTGCTTAACTTCCACTTTCATCTCCAATGGGTCACCGGAACAGCTACCGCAATCGCTCTATTACTCCCTAATCTATTACTCCCCGGTCGTACCTGCCCAATTCCACTGCAAAATAGCAATGTCACTTACTTATCAATGTATGTATGGTTATTTACGTTTCCTTCCTCTACAAGACTAGAACAGTGTCAACCCTATGTATAACGGGCTGGTAAGTGTGGCGCGGTATAAAAAGGTGGTGTAACCATATTAGCTGGCAGTGATTATTGAGCCTCGGACAGCCATGTGGAACCTTAAGGTCCCGGCGAAGGTCGGCGCGCCGGGCATGCGACTTGCCTGCGATAGATTTATCTTTACATGCATTTATTTTAGCTGTCAAAGTGTGACGTCTACCGTGGATATAACGAGTTAGGATAGGAACTTTTTGGCAAGTGAAGTAGGATGCTCTCCGGCTAAATGCATAGACAGACGTAGAGCAGCTGAAAGCCGAGCTCAAGTGCGGTTGGGCGTGCTGTGTGACAGTGGAAGACATGATGAACATCGTAATCATACATTTGCGATTTAATATAATAATATCTGTGGACTTATTACACCACGTTAGTCTAGCCATGTGGTGAGTGCCCTGTGTTACAGGTAGTAGACAACGGAAATATATTTCATATGTTTTATAAATATAAGAAATTTTATATATTTAAGATTTTTATTATAGAAATACATGTAATACATATGTAAACATCCATGACATAGGCGGGATTCGAACCCGCGACCTCTGGCGTAGCACGGGGACTAACCGCATCTGTGCCAGCCGGTCGTCAAGTATCCTAAGATTTAGTCAAAAAACCTTTTTCATTTTATGCTCATTGATAGTAATCATATGTTTCAGGCCGACGCGCCTCGAACTCGCCATACACACTTATATCTATACAAGTTCTTCCATCTGTACGTCTGGTAAGACCTTACTCATGGTCGTGTAAAATAATCAAGCTGAAATTTCCGTCAAATACACAAAATGTAAAAAATTTAGTTGCATTTTGAAACTTTAAGGACAAATTGATTGGTATGCGTGTCAGCTTCGTGATATACATATCTTCAATTAATGTCAACGCAATTCCAAGTTTTTGTTCCCAAAGGAAGCTACGCGGTGTACCTGACTACTCATCGCATACCGCCAGGGCGTTCGCGCTACGGCGCGCAGCTTGGGACCTCTGACATTGTGCATCTTATAGGTTTTATAAGTTCTTTTTTCGCACTTAATCGTATTTATTGTATTCTCCTTTTGTTGATTTAAGCCTATTGTAATTTCAAATAAAAATTTACGTATATATATATATACCTATCAATTTATAGTACACAGTGTGTGCACTATATGGAGTCACAAATGTGATCTTAATTCATTAATTGTCGTATTCCCATGGAACAGAAAAGACGACCGAGCTCTACCTGTTTTCAAATCGGAAATTTATAACATAGCCAGTAATATCAATGCAAAAACATTTATGTTTCTGCAAAAGCTAACAAGCACAGTCTGTTAGGCTTCAAAGCTAAAACGTTACTGTTGTGTTAAAAAGAGATGATAGCACGAAGTTACGCCTTTTTCGTGCAAGTACAAGCATTATATGTAGTTACAACATTAAAGCCTTATCACTCATAACTGTAAGGCCCTATATTGCACGATACGCTATCGCTGAAAAGGGATTGTCGCAACTTCGAGAAAGCAAAACGCTCAAGTTAAAGTACTTTGGAATTTTAGCATCAAAAATGTAGGAAAATTCATAAGCCAAAGCTACACACATTTCTGTCAATGTTGGAGCGCGGTAAAAATATCTCTCGTTAAGGTTCGGTAGCGACGTCAATAAAAAAAAGCAAAACGTATATTTAGTATTACTCAAAACGGAGCGTGTCTGCTGACTTTTTTTTATGTTGTCGAAAAGGAAGCGCCGCGTCGAGTGATATGCGACACGTGGCGCGACAGGTACCAAACGGCGTAAGTACAATACTGAAAAATGAACTTTACAGATACACTAGCTAAGTCCAAATTCTGTTAACCGTGGACCCGGTCTATGAACTCTGAAAATAATATTTCAGTTTGGGCCACTTTCGTTACGTAACCATCGTATAATTATAAAGATAGGACGTTGTTTTTACGGTTAACGCGGCGGCTGAAAGTTTCTTATGAAACCTAATGATGTTTCCCGTAGAACGGTCTTTAGAGTTGCATCATTGGACGCCGAACGCCAGAGGAACTTTATCAATTTTTGACTTATGCTACGAAGGAAATAAATGTACATTTACCCCGTGACGTGCAGAGGGCAGCAACCAAATCTTTTCAGGGATAATAAACCCAATGGCAACAGACTCACAGAAAACAGCAGAGATGCATTCTGGGAAAACATTTGTGGAGAAGCTCGTGTAGTTTGTGGACGCAGATTAATGTATACATTTTTATTGGCAGCTAAATTTGGCCTTGCATTATCGTGGAGGAGCAAGTCGCGGTGTCATGAATGTACCTGTATCCCCTACTAGCATGATCCCGCAGTTTCAGGCGCCGACTCCGGTCCTATTAGTCGCGATATTATGGTATATAGCTAATGGCCTTGATTGATATAAATGAAGTGTTGGTTGACCGTCCACCAGGTGGGAAGATGATCTCCGTGTAGTAGCCGGTCCGGGATGGATACGAGTAGCAGGAGAGTCGTCTTGCCGTTCATTGAAAGAGGTCTATGTCCAGCAGTAGACCGATAAGGGCTGATGATGATGATGAAGCATTATATGGTATATTTTTTTTCTTCTCAAAAGCAGAGCTATTAAGACCCGTGAAGTTCTTTTTTCCACGTAACCCTATTTGCTATTCTCTATATATCATATTAACACCATCATTATCGGCCCTTATCGGTCCACTGCTGGACATAGCCTCTTTCTATGAACGCCAAGACGAGTCTCCTGCTACTCGTATCCATCCCGGACCGGCTACTGTACGGAGATCGTCTTCTCACCTGGTGAAAGGCCTACCAACACTTCGTTTTCCTAAACGAAGTGTTAATAAATTCCACATAAGTTATTAACTTTTTTTTCCACATAATTTTACCTATATACCATATAGGTAAAGTTAGATAAAAAAGAACATAACCCTACATTATATATAGGGTTTTCGCTGCGAATTAACAAGTTCATTGGTTCATGGATGAACCATTGAACTGTTTTAGACATTTGAAACATAAATATCGATGGTTATCCTCAATCGTATATGGTGGTTGGTCATTAATTTTCGCATCAATAGAAAAACGCTGTCCATAATGGGTGATGGCGCCAGGGGTCGAATCTGCCGCCGATCTGCCGCGTACGTGCCGTGCTTATTGTATGCTCTTTATCACTCGCTTCTGTTAGGTCTCTCGGGAGGATTGTAGCTTAGTGAATTTAGTCGGATTATACTAGCTGACGGGCTTGCGTTATAGGTACCGAGAAATACGTCAAAAACGAGGGACAATGTGCGCAAAAAGTAGTGGTAATGAGGCGCCGATTTCTCGTTTGTCTCACTGTACTACAAAAGAAAACTACGTACTCCATTCCGTCTATCTTATTATGTTATTTTGTTAAAAATGACATTATTATTAAATACCAACCCACAATGCGAAACTCTAATTGCTCGTTTACATAAAACAATTGCTTTCCTGAAGTTTAATCGCATTTAAACGCACTTTTTAGCCGCCAAGCATAAGCATATTTAAAAAGTGAAATCTGCACCTGATGATGTTTAAATGGCCTGATATAAATAAACTCATGATACGTTTTTTTAATCGCACGACGGCGGAATTCATAAAATTATTTATCTTAAATCAAATTCGAAAAACTCCCGCCGTTGCGAGCGGTACTTTCTGCACTTGCATTCTTAAATATTCACTTATTTCACCGCACCCACCAATTAATTCTAAATGTCATACATATCGGGGCTGCACTGGTTTGTCCTAATTTATAAATTATAGCGAAACGCACATGAGATTAAAGAGGATTTAGTTTTTTAAGTCAGCACGCATTCGATTTATTTTCTTTATTTGTTAGAGTGCAGTTTTTAGAAAGAGGTAGTGCCATGCTGCATAGGGGGAGGTAGTGCCACGCACGGTGCGGAACACTACATCCTTCTATACAACTGAATCGGGCCGGCAGGACCGGTGTCGCTCACTTAGTGACACCTACAGTGTCGCATTTCGTGCGGTTAGAGAGTAGCCGGTGGCCTGTTCGGG
>JAFELO010000005.1:674046-698105 GCA_017140195.1 Eumaeus atala | reverse complement strand
GGGGTGAAAAGGCAACGCTCTGACATAATTATGCTAATGTTCATGGGCGTCGTATAAAAAAAATAAAAAGTTAAAGAAGCTCTTACAGAATTTGTTCATATAATTTTTTTTTGTTTTGTATATCTTTGCATATGTGGAAATGTCTTTGGAATGGAACACACTCATCCGAGCTCGGAGATTTTATTCATCCTACGAATGGTATGATTGATGAGATCCTATTAATGTTATAGTCACGAAGGTTTGGATGTACATAATGTTTAAAAATAATAAATCAAAAGCTACTAGATTAATAAGGTCGGAATATATATTATTACAATCCTTTTTAGAATACTTTTATACGTAAAAAATTATTGGTTTTCTTGAGATGAATGTTACTCAGGTGAAACCGTAGAGGACAGGCAGTACTCTACTATCCAACACATCCGCTGCACGTCATTGTAATACATACTACCGTTTTGAAGGAATTTTGCAAAACCAATGTGACACCAGACTCTCATAAATTAGATTTTACATAAAAATATTCGGTGTGATTTGATTGACTCGTATTCGGTAGCTCGTCCGCTGCCGCCTGTGGCGCGCACGCTACGCCCTCGACATTTGCGAGTGGTAAATTTGTCCGAAACCCGCCTGAAGTGTCCACGGTTACACAATATGTCGTCCGCGGGTGATCATTTGCGTACATTAAACTTATGACGGAGAAATTAGACTGATAAGGTTTTCGGAACAATTTTTTAAAAAATCAGTAACCGCGATATCGGTTCCGCGAACCGACCGTACACTTAGGAATATATTTAATAATACTACTATACTTATTAATAAACAAGGTCCCCATAAGTTGTCTGTCTGTATGTGATTGATTTTCTCAAAGTCACCTGAACGGGTTGCGTCATGCGTTTTTCATCCACCGATAGAGCAATTCCTGAGGAAAGCTTTCGCGTTTTTACGCACTGGCGGGCGGTTAGTTGAAAGTTATATTGGATTATTTAACATTTATAATAAGTAGTTATAGTATTTGGTGATTAAAATATTTTTCACTACATACATTGTGTTAGTAATTTCATGACCTTTCGTTGTGTTAATAAGGTTAATAACGAAGGAAAACGACAGCAAAAAGTAATTTACTAACTTAACTGAGATTAAAAGTCATAAACTTTTAATCCCCCGATGAATCGGGGGATTAAAAGTTTATGACAGTTATATACATAGTAATTCGCTTTAAATTATTGAATTTTTTTACCCGGTAAAAAATTTTAATGTTATTAAATTAGAAATTGACTAGAAAGGTAAATGAGGGTAGAGAAATATTGGTGTTGTCAAGTAAATATGCATTCAACTTAGTGTTACTGGCGCTACAAGTTTCCTTTTTGTATGCGGCACACGAGAATACGATGGGTTAACGACTACCGACGCCCATGGAGATGAGCATTGATGCCCATCTGCATGTTTCCCTCCTTTCCCTCTCCCTTCAATATGCCACCGGCTGCTAACATACAGCGCGAAACGCGGAAAAGAGCCAGCTGTACAGCTGTCTTTCCGGTTCCGGTTCGTGTCGGCCCAATGCGGTTACAATACAGCATCATTCGTAAATATTAAGACATTAATTGCTTTAGTCTAGACCCTATTTGAAAAAAAAACAAGGCAGACTCGAACGAAGATAGAACGATTTCATTCTAAGATCTTTTAGACACTAGCGATTTTTACCAGTGGTTCCGATGTGGCGTAAATGTTTCCTTTATGTCGTTATTTAAAAATCTTGTAATATTTTTGATGTTGTGAGTTTAAATCTTAAAGGGACACCTGCGTCAGTCCCATCGTCCCATCGATACACAACCTACGTGTCGCGAAGTGCATAAAAGGAACACATCATACCGAAGTCCGCTCAGCGGATTTCATGAAAGTTCTTTTTATATTTTATAGAGACGAATAAGCATTCAGAGCCTTTTGAGGACCACCGGCGCGTATATAAATACTACTATAAATAAAATTTCATATAGAGATACTTGGGGGGGATGGGGATGAACATTTTTTTTCCTATTTATTCATTTTTTTTAAAGATATCAGCCTGTATTACGAATCTCCGTGGATGAAGTCACGAGTAAAAATATTACATATTTGTTGCAAACTCTCAAATTCCGTTAAACGCACCATCTTAGCTGTCAGTCTCCAAATATTATGTGAGCATGACGTATCACCCTATTTGTAAAGTCAGAGTGTGAAAAAGAAGATTATTAATTTGTAAATATGCTGCGCTTATATAAACATAGGTTAACAATTGTTAACCTATCAAACCGCATAGGTATAATGTCCGCATAGTAATTATGTAGATGTTTATGGGCGTCGGTAGCCATCAGAAAAGACTTCGGTCACTCGTTTGTCGTCCTATGACATCAAAAAGTCACTTATCAAATTGTCGAGTTGTTAACAAACAATTTACCGCATTTGACTTTGATATTCTTATATTTTTTGTACATAGGTATTATATTCTATATATTTTTGTCGAAATGCCGTTATTACATTTATTATTAATTGTTCACTTTGTAGAAGCCGACCGTAGCGTCGACCGTTGTCGGTGTGAAAGGTCCCCAGGTCTCATTACGTACGGGTGGCCACTAATGCCCACATGATTATACCTGCACCTACCGCGCGTCGGGAAATGTCCACTGATTACATATCATTGCTCTTATCATTAATTTATTGACATTTAGCACATCATAATTAGCTTGAGGACTTTCGAACGGGCGCATTTCGAGGTGGGCGTGTCATCATCTATCGTTACGTCATCAGCACCGTCACAATTGTTATAGAGATCATCAACACATGTGCCGCCATATTGATAATCACTTTCATTAACATTGGCGTTGATGATGCTAACCATCTTCGCATTCAGCTGACAAAGTTGAGTTAACTCTAAGGACACCTCATTTATTAAAATGCGTCAAGCCGGTCAGGCTGCACCAGGAAACTTAGACAGAGCTACATACGTACATACATAAATATATACTACATACATAAATATATACTGCATACATAAATGTATACTACATACGTACATACATATAAAACGAGCAAACGGATACTGTATACTCCCCTTATCATCCGCTTACGGGATATGCGTTGCTCTCCTTCATCCCGCCCCCCAATAGGCTACTGGACTCCTTAACATGACTCTCCGTCCGGGTAAAAATAACAGGTACGGAATCCCTTGCGCCACTACGACTCGCACTTAGCGGATTCTATAGAATATTTTTATGCATTCGATATCACATTAACTCATCTCCATAAACCTTTCAGATTCATTGCGGTCCATTTGATTATGTTTATGGATATTGCGAAACACCAATATAAACATCAATATGATTTAATTACTCTCTTATATTCATTGCAATTCATGATAATGTTCCTTACATTATATCTATGGGCGGCGGTAGTCCCTAACCACCCGCTCGTTTGCCCTTATCTCATTAAAAAATATGGTCGCTCGTGCTTGAATGTGAAGACAGCTTAAAATGTCATGTTAGCTCCAATTCGAGTTTACTCTTAAAAAGGGACATGTCCTTAAAACATTCCTTTGGTAAGGAGTAGATATAATGCCCAATTGGGCCAGCACTATCGAGCGGCACCTCTCGCTCATAATGCTGCAGTAGTGACAGCTATGTTGTCGCGTTTCGTGCAGTTTGTGAAGCCCTTGGCCCTCATATCAAATATTTGACAGCGACACAAAACAATGAATGCTTTAAATTATTTTGCCTATTAATATCAGTTTCACGTGTCCTTAGCACAAAAACGTTATAATCTATACTAATAATGCTGAGCTGAAGAGTTTCTTTGTTGGAACGCGCTAATCTCATGAACTACTAACCCGAATTGAAAAATTATTTTTGCGTTGAATAGTCCACTTATAGATTAATAGGACCGGAGGTACGCGCGAGAAACATCGGGGTGGTGTTAATAAATAATAGTGATTGCGAAGTCTCTACGCAATTACTTGTGTACCTTAAGGATGTACACAAGGACCTTAAGGATGATGCTAGAAAATTGTAATGCGTGCGAAATCATTATGTATTTCATTCCCGTATCATACGCGACAGCATATCAGTATCTTTACGACGATAAGAGTCCTAAAGGTATCTTTCTGGTCAAAAAAAATTGCCACTAATTTATCTCAGACTACCCACGTAACACGAGCGCCATTCTCCAGCCGACATTTTGTCAGACATTAGGCGTGGTCTAGCTAGACCAAGATATATATAATATTTCCGCCTGTCTGTCGCGAATTGGCACGGTGTTGATAGATATAGAAATAAAAAATGCATTCTCGAACAGATAAATGAGTCAAAGGTAATATTTGTGGTTGCCGTTCGAGACTGTGTATCATCCGAGACATATTTTCGTAGTGCGACGACATATTAACAGTTGTAGAATTTGATATTGATTTAGTCCGATGACTGTACATCGGCAAGATTTCGCGTAATCCAAATCGAAGTAATGTTATACGTGCGAAAGTTTCTTATATATGTTTGCTACTTTTTTAAACCTACTGTATAGAATTTGTATGAAATTATACTCAGATAATTGCTAATTGGAGTAACGTAAAATTTACTTAAAATTATGAAACAATTTGATGCAACGAAAAACTTGCGTGAAATTATGGCCATATTGTCTTCTTTTGCCGTTTATGACATTTTCTACCTCATATACTACAAAAAGTACGCATGTATTTCACGGGTTAAGCTGGGAATTATAAGCGTCTCTTACTCCTGAGACATCATCTTCTATCGCTTCGTTAATTTATAAATATTCTCATGCTTTTTACCTGTTAAGTAACACCATTTGGAGTCATAGGACCGCACGCAAACAAGTTCTTCATGTTTATAATATTAGTATCATTATTTTTTTATTTAAAAGGGTCCTTTTTTAGGCACTAATAGCCTACTACACTTCTATGTGAACAGGGTGATGCGTCAAACATGACTGGTGAGTGCTACAAATTTTTATATTAATTCACGTCGACCGACTGGCATAGTTGACACCGTGGTGGTTAGTCCACGTGTCACGCCGGAGTTTGAATCCCGTCCAGGTTATGGATGTTTACATACGTATTATATGTACTTCTTTAATAAAAATCTTAAATATTTAATTCCTAAATTTATAAAAAAAATATTAAATGTATTTCCGTTGTCCAGTATCTGCAATACACACCAGACTAGGCTAACGTGGTGTGATAAACACGGATATTATTATTATTATTATTATGTTATGTAATGTAAAGTTGCTTGCTTGAAATAACATTTTAAACATGTCTACGTTAAGTGAAAACCGAGTACATAGTTTTTAATTTCCTTGGGTGTGACGTATTTGTCAAATGTTTTGGATGAGGTCAATAGGGGTAAAGTACCTGCATATGAGGATGTTAATGGGCGTTGGTATTAGGTTAGGGTTGTCTCTCTTACTCTCCAGTATAAAAACACTAGTTATTTCAAAAAGGTAAAATTAGGCTCACAACTGTATTTCTTAAACTAAGAAACGGTTGATGTCAGCAATTTGCATTTCGTATTACGTTGGCATAAGACAGAAGCCCTAAGATTCTCGGTTGAATCTATTTGTACCGGCTAGAAATAGTAACGAGGAAAAACGATTCGATAGCCAAAGAACATTGACCTAATATAATGATGGAAATAAACATTTTCATATACCAAACGTAGAACAAAGCGTAGCTTCATTGTTATGAGGGTTCTATGAGCCATATTATATCAAAGGAATAGACAGACGCTGTCTAAAATACATCAAGTAGGGTTGCCAGACGATCGGGATCGGTCGGGAATGTCCAGAATTTTCGTAATTATTTTCGACAAATTAAAAAAAAAAAGTTTTGAGCATAAGTTTTAGGAAGAGGTAGTCCATGCTGCATAGGAGGAGGCAGTGCCATGCTGCATAGGAGGAGGTAGTGCCATTGCTGCATAGAAGGAGGTAGTGCCATGCATGATGCATGACACTACATCCACCTATGCAAAGGAATTGGGCCGGCACGACTGGGAGGTACCTGTTGCTCACATAAGACTCCCGTAAAGTGAGATCGTGAGGTTTATGAGGTGCCGGTGGCCCGTGTGGGGAGGGCGACAAAGGAGGGCAACGCATCGGCGTCGTAATTATATGGATGTTCATGAGCGTCGGTAGTCGTAAAAAGGCTAAGATTGCTCGTTTGCCCCCCTATCCTATAAAAAAGAGCAAAAAACTTTTCGAAAATTTTTTTCGCAAAACATGACAGAAATGTATATAATACCTACATCAGCAATATGTTTAAGTGTACCATGAACCCCTGCCAAGACGTCTACCTCTTATTTTTAAAATTATTTTTTAAAAATCAATTTTTACAACAATTTTAAAATTTTCTCCATAAGCAAAATGTCGATAATAAAAAAATTCTTTTCGACCCGATTTGAGTTCCAGAAACCACGCCCACATGAAATGATCTGAAGCCCAGATTTACAAGCCTGACAACCCTAAATAGTGGGCATGAGTGAATGTGATTTTTTTACGACGCCAATAAAATTTATTTACAGCATATTTTAAATTTGTCTCCAACTGTTTCTATTAATCATGTTTATCTTCGGGTTTTAATGCCATCATTATCGTCCGAAGAGTGATATGTATAACGGTGGTGATCGTGTGCTGAAGCCTTCAGCAGACGGACCCTGCGAAGTAACGCCACATCGGTCACTCAGCTTATTAATACAAATCCTATGTTAATATGTTTATAAATTATATCAGTGCTCTATACATGTTTCTTAGAGACTTTTAAAGGATTTTCACTTTGATTTATCTTACAATATTTTGGGTTCGTTCAGTAGACTGATTCTTGTTTTATTTCTTATTTTCTTCAAGTCAAATATCCAGATTGTTTCTTATTACAAATAATCTAATTTTAACTGCATCACTTCATCAGAATTGATGGACAGTCAGCCGGATGTTCACCTGATGAATCAACGCCATTTTTTATAACACTGGTACTCGTACCTAAGAGGTGTAGTTCTTTGGTGATTACCGAAACCCATGCTTAATCATTTTGCATTAATGCATAATCCACCTTACAGGTTATGCAGACTTTCTCAATGGGCTACAGCTAACTCACTTACCGTAGAAAATATGCCAAGGTCATAACGTAGACTAGCTCCAACATCCATTGAGCCACCGGGCTTTGTACTTTGCCTCATATCAGACAATTTTGCAAAATTTTATTTCCAAATCTGCCACCTTATACACCAGCCCGCAATGACATGAAAATTGGCTCAGCAATGAGAACGTACAACACCAGCAACATAAGTCACGTCAAGACGATTTTGACAGACGCACTTGCTTTTGACCAGGTCGTGCCGAATCGGTTGCACTTGCACTTGGTCCAGACCGTGCTTATTAGGTTGCGCCTACTCCTGGTCCAGGTTATGTCAATTCGGTTGGACTTGCTCTAGGTCCAGTTTGTGCCTATTCGGTTGCACTTGCTTTTAGTCCAGATTGTGTCGGTTCGGTTGAACTTGCTCTTGGTCCAGATTGTGCCTTTTCGGTTGCACTTGCTTTTGGTCCGGATTATACTGATTCCGTTGCACGTGCTCCCGGCGAAAATCGTGACACTTCGGTTCCAATTGGTCTTGGATCAGATCGTGCCAATTCGGTTGCACTAGCTCTCAATAAAATATCACTTCCACCTTGACATCATACTATAAAGGGCATGAGCTTAATCCTGAATACTCTGAAGTTCATTTAAAAGTGTTTCCATTTTCCTCAAGCACTCAATATACTTTAATTTTCGTGCAAACTGATGGTTTATTTTTGGAAGTTTCTGGATCTATGGGTCGAGGTCGACCAGGTCGCCATATACGCACAGGTTAGCTCATGGCGTCTTAACCTTGGTATTTCGTGACATTTTATCTGTTTTGACGAATTGAGCTCTGGCATAATTAATGGGGTCGTTTCTTCGTAATTGTTTTTGATGGATTTAAACATCGTTGGCGATAACGAAGTCCAAAATTGTACAGATCAATTGACGTTTTGATCAGGCACGTTGCAGTATCTTTGGTATCCTCTCTCTCTTTGTGCGACGACTACTGGGTTGACACGATCGGGGACCACACTGAACCCTACTGATACCACAGTGGGTTTCAGTAGGGGAAACGAAAAAGCATTTGAAATCTTTTAGTCACAATAACGCACATCGACATCCACATAAATGCACTTTGTATGAATTATATGTTTCCTCTTTCTCGTCAATAGTCACTTAGCAGCGGTGTAATGGATACCGAAGATTCTACAATAAAAGTTAAATGGAAGTTTAAATACAAACTTATAAATATATTTTTAATCCTTCGGTCATCATTAGATACTGATTAGATACTTTTCAACAAATATTTTTTCTTATTTCGCAGAAGAACACATTAGATACGTCAGAATAATATCATGAAAGTTTCATAAATCCAATGTGATATATCCAGTAAAAAAGAAGCAAACATTATATAGAATTAGGTATCGCATAAATCCCCATAGTGATGATTGACTAAAAGTACCATCGGGAATAGGTTATTGAGTCACCGTCTCAGAATCGTAATGTGAGCGAAACAGCTGACAGTTATGTAGGAGTTTATCGAAGAGAATGCACAAAGGTAGCGCGAAGAAAGATATTGGTATCGCGTCCATCGACGCCTTCTGTAATTGCATTGAGTCATCTGTTCAGAATTGTAACGTGCGGCAGTTTGAATTAGTTATGTAGAGGTAATAAAACCGCACACCTGCTGGACCAAGCCGGCATGACCGAAGAATCACCTATAAACTCACACAACACCAGACACTCGTGCATGCGCACGGATCTAAAATTAAATAAAAAAGTAATTAAAAAAAACAATAAAAATAAGAAAGCAACTAAAATTGTAAAAGAATTAAATTTTTGAGATAATCTTAGATAACACTTTTATAAAGCATTGGCACTGATCTCAAAATTATAAATGTTTTAAGTCTCCCAGTTGAGGTAAGAATAACGATTAAATCAAATAAATAATTTCTGACACCACGTATGCCGGATAAACATATATTAAATACATATAAAACTTATAAAATTTTGTACCCTTGTTTGGAAGCCCTAACAGATTTTCATATGTGACTATTTAATAATTTCGATAACATTACATACAAACGTGCCGAATTGATAATTTTCGAAGTCGATTAAAAGCGTGCGTATCTCGGCATGGTACAAGCAAAAGATTAAAAATAATACGAAACCACATTGCGCATTACTCTCTATTTCAATGACATGTGATGAAAACTGGTTACTATTTTTTCCTATTCAATAATTTTAAAACCAAAGACTTTTACGCTATAGATCAATAATATTAGTACTAGACTGGTCCACAGAAATGCATAGCAATATTGAACCCGTGATAGACGACAATGCCTAACTTTTGCGCTGCAGCAGACATATAAATAGCATTCATTAATTGGACAGATTATTACGTCGGATGACGTGAAAGTTCAAAGAACCTGCCAACACTTCACAAATAAAGTCATATGTCTGTCGGAACGCACGTTATTTATATGCTCGTTTCCATGCTATTTGGATTTGAAAAGAAAATCAATATTCGGTTTTATTAACGTTCCGTGGCTGGGGTAGTTGTTGTCGATCCAAGAGACGTCACATGACAAAATATGCTGTACAAAACTAGTTTTCCTCTTGCTTCACACAATATTAAAAAAAGCCTTCATTACCCATAATCTACGATTATCTATCAACATTTCACAACAAATGATCGACAGTGGATTTCAAAATTTGAATCCAAATTAACCTTTGCGGTTGCACATTTTCACAATTCGATCTTCAGTACGACTATCAACGATATCAAACTCATGATATAGTGTTATCGCATGGTAGCACCGCAAATTGCATTAACTAATTACGATTTATTTATCTAGTTTCAATATATCAATTTTCACAACGATACATGTACTTAGTATAAATACTAGACCAAAACAGAGAAAAAAAAACAATTAACAGACAAGTTAAATCATAACATATTACATTCATAGATTTTTTAACAAAAATACTTGAAAAGCTCGCACCATGTTAGTATCGATAACACAAATACATAATAATAATAATAATAATAATAATATGTGTGTGGACTTATCACACCACGTTAGCCCAGCCCTGTGTGAGTGAGTACAACAAGGACTTGTGTTACAGGTACTAGACAACGGAAATATATTTAATATTTTTATATATTTAAGAAATCTTATGCATTTAAGATTTTTATTATAGAAATACATACAACACGTATATGAACATCCACGACCTAGGCGGGATTCGAACCCGCGACCTCTGGCGTAACATGCGGACTAAACGCCACGTTACCAAGTGTCGGTACCAGTACCAGTCGGTCGTCAACTGCTTATGGCCTGTGGGAAGCAGATAAGTACAATGCGAATTGTTAAACTTCTCGTGGTGATCATTTCATTCACAATCTGTAAATCCTTTGATCTACGATGTTTGAGCGAGCCAGGAATAAACTTTGTTAGCTTCCTCCGCCTTCGTGGAGACTATTCTATTCAGTAGACTCCGGTCATTTGTAATAATTCGGATTATCGAAGCAGCAGACAAAAGCCCACTTCGATTTCTATTTTGTCCCCTCACACATATGTTAAGTACTTACAATGTTTACAATAGTCAACAAAAAATTTGACTAACTAAGATTTTCACAATAATTGCTTCGCTTTCGCATGATCTAAATATGTAGAGTTCTGAATAATTATGATCTATGTAGAGTTTTAAGGCTGTGGTCTGTGTATGCTAGATAGTTGTGTACATACTATTCCACCTAAATTGCCTTGTACTCACTTAACAATGAGTGTCGAAGACAAATTCTCATCTCAGTGTCGGCGGCCCAATTCCCAATGAGCGTCTAGTTTCCCATCGTTACTTTCAGCCGTGACCGGGTTTAAAATTAAAATTATATTTTTTACGGAAACACAAAAATGAAGAGCAAAGGAGGGCGATACTAGCATGTAGATGTTTGTGAGCGTCAGAAATTACAAAAATGCTCCGATTGCTCGTTTGTCCCCATATAATATAAAAAAACAATAAAAAAAAATTTATAGTATAGGGCAAACGTGACTACCAACGCCCATGAACATCCGCTTAAATGAAAAATTAAGAGATTGTCTCATCCGCGTGCCTTCATTTCACAGCTGAACAAAGATCCTTTTCAATAAACACCATCTGTTGCTGTCATTTAAAAAATTAATATTTAACTATTTAATTGAAAGCCAATAATACTCGTATTTGCGAATTTCAATGAAATTCAATATGTAAATATCATACTTACAGTGGCCAATACAAACGTCTAAATAAATAGGCATGCTATCAAATTATATAAGTAAAACTAAGCATGCTGCCAAATTAATATTAGACATATTTTGAAATTACATTTTTGAAGTGTAATTTTTTTTACTTAATGTAGAGGCTATCTTTCACAGATATCAACATGACCATAAGCCAATGCTATGTAGTTTTTTGCTTTACATTTAGCCTTACTCTCACTTATAGCATAGTTTCTTCCGATAGTTGCAATTATATTCTAACATTGCTTTTCGATGATTCTATTTGGTAAGAAATAATTAATTATTACTGTTTCGATATTCTTTAGCAATTTACCGGTATCCATTTATGTAGGCACTTCAATAAAAATTGAGCATCGGTGATGGGTGTGACCGACCTTCCTGCAATGAGCCTAAGTCAAACGGCGTCTTATTAAAAGCTTTTATTTCAATGGCCTCACTCGTTCCGGATCGCTGGCCTACCATTATACTCGCTCCGCTCCGGCGGGCTCGCCGGCCTATTACAAAAATTAACGTATATAAAAATATATACGATTATACTATTAATTTATCAATGAAATATACTGCCTTTTATTGTATAGAATTCAAACGAGTATTTGGCTCTTGCACTGCAATTGTGTTCCTATTATTTTCTCTATCCTATGGTGTATTTTTTTCATTTACCTTTCATGTCGAATCTACTTGACTGGAATCTCAAATTAAATAGTATATTCGGCAATGGCTTAGCTAGAGTTACTGGGCCGAATAAAACTAATGAACTAGGCTAAGAAATGATTTTCAAACTTTCTTTTCAGTGGGCAATATAGCAATTCAAATTGTGTATGTAGTACGTAGGTGAAACCAACATATGCAGCGAGTTTAATATCAAATCATTTAATTTTGTAGCACTTTTCTATTTCTAAATCTAATAATAGCTGACTTTAAATTCCACTATGACATTCATTTACAATCAACGAGTATTTTAACAAAGAAAAATCTGAATAACAAGCAAATGTAAACAAATCGTCTACCAGAATGTAAACACGTGTGGTGGAGCTACTGGCATTATCATAAGCAATCATCACCAGCATTTATCTATCCATTGAGACATGGGCCTAATTTAGTGAAGCCAAGACCCTGCTTTGTACTATATTCAAGAGTGTTGAATAATATCGAATAAAACCATTTATCACCTATTAGTTTTTAACAATAATATTAAAACCAAGGCAAGTTTATTTGATTAATAAAATACATGACATCCGCGAATGTTACTTAAAGTTGCTGTAAAGTTTTTGAACATCGGCTTTGTCAAATAACTAAATGTACTACGATTAAATGACTTAGTCATTTTATTGTAATAAAAAAATATTTATGCTCATGACCTTTATCTAATATGAAACTGCAAGAATTTTCACAGAGTGGAGAAAATCGAAGATTCGAAGTACGTAGAAGATACTATTTATGGTTTGTTAACAGTAAAACAATAATATGTCTGGTGAAACGCTAATGCCTAGCACCTTGTGATACTATTCAGTACACATAATAAAAATACATAGAGTATTAAATTGAAGCTGCCTAATGAGAGGCAGCATATTACTGTTTTTAATTTGAAGCACCGCTCAGTTTGTTATCTAGGTTCTCAGGTCTGGGTTAAGGTTTAACAGGTAGTATTTTCACGTTCAATAAGAAATTTGTAAGAAGTCTATCTTGAACAAAATATTTTCATTTTCTTTCTTGCATACCAAGGTGTGGCCAATATAACCAGAGACATTTTGCAAAAAACGATCATAATGATGAATGAATGAGACAGGATGTCTGCGAGACAAATAATGTTATCTGTAGACCGCTGAGTTACAGATCAGATAGACGGAGGTGTTTTGTAAGACGATCTCGGCACAGACGTCAAGGCTGTGAGTCAAATTTTCATATACACTTTCAAGTAGCTGTCATAAAAATACCATCACTAACGTAACATTTGGTTGTTCATATTTTTGATAATTTTCCATTTTTTTATAGCAGTAGGAGGCGAAATAGTAATCGGAGCATTCTTACGACTACCGAAGCCCATCAACATCCGCATAACGATAACTTCACAATGTTATGTCTGTTTCTTAAACGCGAAGTCACTGTTATGAACCTTTTATGTCTCAAAAGGTCAATACGATTTTTAACTAATAAATATTTTTTACAGTGAGGGAGTTTGAACCCATTGGCATGGCAAAGCCAAAAAAAAAATATTTTGATTTTGTTACACGTGTGAAAATGATTTTTTAAACAACTTTTAAATATTTTCGTTTTTTCCCCATGAGGTATTTTGAACCCATGGCCCATCAGTAGCGCAGACAGATGTAACGCTGGCGTCATAACACGCTCCAGTTCCGACCTGTCGGTGCTCGTCTGTCAAATGTAGCGAAACGACTTTTACGTGAACTCTACGCCGAATGTTGATTCATTTTTTTACACTTGTTCCGTCATTTCCGGACAATTTGAACCTTATATTCTTTTAATAAGTTAATAGATAAATATAATTAATCATTCAAAATAAATATTCAGTAAAATTTATTTTATAATAGTAATATAAGTTTCAAATATTCTTTTATATAGAAAAAGTGTGATCAAAATATATATTCGCTTTTTTTAAATCTTCCGTTATTTCAGGACAGTTTAACCGGTTATTGTTTAAATGAGTCATTTTAATATTTTCTTTCCTATATAAAATACATCTGCTATATCATTTAATTTACTATATATGAAATAGAATATGTCCCCTTAAAATAAATTTCGTAATACTCTTCTATTGATTTCATTCTTAAAATATAAAATTATTATACATAATTGAAAGGAAGAAAAATATATTTAAGATTGATTGCTGATTAAAGTATTTCGTTATGTTGTAGCTATTTAATATAAAACCAAAGATTGAACTACTTTATGAGCATAAAATACATTGCAGTGTCTTGTTAGTGAAAATGCGAGTACATGTAATTACATGTATGTATGAACATATAACGTAATATATTGTTACATATTAAACATACAGGTTGTTTTATTAATTTGTTTTAATTATACTATTCAGAATGTACGTTTAGTAACATAGAGTTACTACTTAATACGGTAAAAATAAAACTGATTTGTAAAGTATATACAATCAGGACTTTATCATGCTCTACAATTGACTTTTATGACTAAACCCGTATTTAAATTGTTTTGCTTCCCATATCTAACTACTAGTACAACTTTGACAGTAGAACTTACTATTAGTTATCGAATGAACATTGGAGAGGCAACAAGTAATTAAAATTTGTTGTGGTTACTTCATTTACGTTATGCATCTGACGACCGCTTATGGAGGGTGCATAAATGAGTGTGGTTGTGTGCATTTAGTGGCGATGTTTTGCTACAGTGGCCACGCTGCCGACTGCTGACTATTTACACTGCACCTAAAATGGACTCCTAATGGCTACTTGTTCAATACATCTGCCTGCTCATATTTGTAACTGTACAATTTATTCGTCCCTGTGTAATACAACATAGCACGATGAGTTATTCGCGATCCTAAGGTTAGATAGAATTAACTTTATTTAGAGCCGATACGTTTATCTACTGTGTTACTGTACTGGAGACATTTTAATTTATCATGCAATTGCATAGAAGTTGATATGCATTAAGATACCTTACACACTCTCAACTTTCATGCACTGGTAAAACACAAAACACTCACTGTAGCCGGCTTTGTAGACCGCTCGTATCCTTCTGATCAATTTTCCGGTCCTCCTCAGAGGAGGACCGAGGGCCACCGCAGAATGGCCAGTTCTCTCCGCGAACACGATATAGTTCTTTCGATTCTGTAAAGGCACTTCAAAACGTCCAGCGCACTCGAGGGGTTCCTGGGGTAGTTTGAGTCGTATGATTGCATCCTCGTGGGGCCAGCGGCCTTGGCGTCGGAACACGCGGCGCACCTGCACCGTGGCCGCATCCCGGGCTAGGGACTGCACGCGCGCCTCGAACGCGGCCGGTGCGCGGTAGGCGCGCCACGCGACGTCCGCGCGCTCGCAGTAGAGGCGGCGCGGCGCCGCCAGGCTGCCAGCGAGACACAGTAGGGCCCAGCAAAACGCCGCGCGCCTACACGTCTTCATCGCGCCATCGCAGCGCTAACGCGTCTCACTGCGTCACTGAGGCTACGATCCTCGCACCACGGCAGGCGGCGCGCGACTGGCCTCTCCGCTGATTCACGCCCCGCCTACACCGAAATAGTCTCGATACTCAGGCACGCGCCGATTTATCTCGCACGATGATTAATTTACGAGTAGTCGATTGTAATTAGCGGCGGGTTAGCGCCTGCTCAGGGTGCGTGCCCGCTGCCGGGTGCCGGGTGACGGGTGGCTGGCGACGGGTGCCGGGTGACAGGCGCTGGCTGGGTGAACTCCAGCACACGTAATCGCACGTCTATTCCACCATATTTTTTCAATTAAATCCCATCTCCTAAGACTTAATTGAAAAAATATGTAGACTTTAATCTTAATTTATATTACATGGTCAATATTGTAATTGAGTTATATATAGTAATAAAAATGTTGCACCAATTCAATCTTAACATTACTTGATTCGATAATACGTTAAATTTGAAATATTTAAATATAAGGTTCGTTCTTTACTTTGTTGACTAATAATTTATTTGTCTTACTTGATTAATGAATCATAAGTTTTTGAAGGTGAGTCGAAGATTTATTGGAGATCAAATTTTATCTGTAATGATGACGGTTCTTGGAAACCCCATCAGTCTATATTGTGACCGCTGTAATGCCCACGCAGTATAATTATAATAAGAGCCGATGAATTTTCTGATTGTTAGAAATAATCTAATAATAAGTGGAGGATAATGTAGTGTAGATGGTTATCATTTAAAAGAAAAACGTAATATTCGATACTTATGAGAAAACATTAATCATAAATTGTCTTGTTATTCCGATTAAATATTTATAATACAATAATCAACCCACACTTAACAAGACACAATCATAATTAATTAATAATTTAAATCTCAGAAGCTTATTGCATTCATACGTTGCATTTTAATTAATAAGATCAATTTGTAAAAAATGAAATGTGACTGGCTAACGCATATTGCATGACAGTTGACACTTTTGTTATATATCAGAAGTACTTGTACTTGAAGTACGTAACATATAAGCATTTTTAACATCAACATGAAAAATGATGTTTTTTTTTATGTTGATTCATTGAAGATTCTTGGGAAAGATAGAGTAGGTATTTTCTACTGGTCCACCACCTCTCTATCCCTATAATGATGTTTCCTTGGTTGATGTTATTGCCGGCCGGAATTGGGTCGCGCTGATTGTAATATTAGTGTCAATAACTTTCAAATTACGTTTGCTCATCGTTCCCACTAATCTAATAACGTAATGAATTATGAATTTTTATTTATGTTTGTTATTCATTCTCGAAGAAACTACTCAACTAATTTTATTAACTATTTAGATAATACTCTGAAACAACATAAAAATATTTTTTTTTATTTCAGTATAATTATGATAATGGAATGATATGGGGCATTTTACGCGGTAAAATTCTTTCGTTACTAAGAGACTGATTGACTGACTAACATACAACGCACATCTGAAACTACTGTACCAAGAAACTTGAAATTTGCTACAGCATTTCCTTTCAAGGCCAAAAGGAGCACTTTTACTGAGTTTTTAGGCCTTTGGGGATTCGACCCTTAATAAGGTGAAACTACGTGGCCCACCCCATGAAGTGAAGTATATACATATAACATGGAAGTTTAGTTCTATATAAAGAAAAGAAAAATGTATCCTCCTTCCAACGAACACTAACTCCATACATTTACCAAAGCCGTGTGTCGTCATCGATTCCCAATAAGACATTTTTTATCTTATCATGAAAGTAAAGCTAACCGCGGAATTGCCCGCTTATTTCGACTGCAATGCAACGGAGTCTGATTATTTGTGTGAAAGTGTGTTAATGTTAGTATCATAGATATGACTAATGTAGAGTTCTGAGAGAAATCGGCAACTCACACTTCTGAGAACTGGTGCGTTACCTTGTCTAAAGTGGGTAGTTTATGATTTTAGACCTACCTATGTTAGTAATGTTCCATGAGATCCCTTCATTGCAGCCGAATCGGGTTGGCTCTACTTGAAGGATAGGCGTGAAGCGATGGACATGTTGCACGCTTCGTGCGGTTTGTGACTCAGACAGTGAATATGTATATAATAGATAATAGATAATGATGAATGACGAGTATATCACTATATTTTGATATATTACATTACTAAATATAGATACCGCAGGGCTTGAAGACAAAAGTGTTCGACCAATGCGTTCTCCCCGTGATGACCTACGGGACCGAAACATGGCATCTTAATTTAGGACTCGTCCGGAAGTTTGCGGTAGCTCAACGGGCTATTGAACGTGCTATGTTGGGTGTTTGTCTGTCTGACAGAATTCGTAACGAAGTCATAAGGCAGATAACTAAAGTATCCAATATCACGCTAGGGATAAGCTCGCTGAAGTGGCAATGGACACACACAGAAGAACAGATGGCGGATGGGCCAGTAAGGTTCTGGAGCGGAGGCCGCCTTAGGAGACGAAGTGTTGGTCGACCGTTCACCAGGTGGGGAAGACGATCTCCGTGTAGTAGCCGGTCCGGGACAGATGCGAGTAGCAGGAGATCGGGCATCTTGGCGTTCATTGGAAGAGACCTATGTCCAGCAGTGGACAGATAAGGGCTGGAATGGTGAATGATGATGACTAAATATAGAGTCATGTGCTAGAAATAATTACTATATGAATAGCTATCATTATTGAATGTGCTAATAGCCACCTACGTCCTTAATGCATTATCGTAATTGCCTTTCTATAGAGATATGATTTAAGCAATAAGATGATGAGTGAGTGAGACAGCAATACCCGCCATTTGTAAAGTGTGTAGACGAAGCAGAGGGTAAAATTGTCGTAGCGTCTCTACGTACGTAGCGCGTAGAACGTAGCCTCATATACTTAGTTATTATTACAAACTATTTTGTGCCTCACTATTTTATTTGTGACATTATTTATTTATATTTATTCTCACTAGTTTTGTTAAACAGTTTCGCTATAGAGCGTATTGCTTTTTTCTCACTAATAACATGATATTACTTGTAACAAAGTACTATAACTAGTGAGAGCTTTTATATTTTTACTTGTTTTACATGGTATCGGTAGAACTAATGCCAGACTTTGTGTCGTCATTAGCGCATCTATCAATTTATAAAGCCAGGCTATGTGTGTGTGTGTGGAAAGCTAAGTTAGGCTGTCATACTATCGATGAAGTTATTAGCTTTTCTATTCGATACTTGTCGTCGGGAAGGATTAAAATGATCAATTAATACATTGGCTGACAAAAAAATAAGTGTTCTCATAAGGACTTAAATGTATTCTTCAAGACGTTTCTAGTCTGATTTAGTCTTATAACTTTGTGACGCTACCTCTTGGTGGCGTTACTACTGGCATATAACGCCAGCATGATATCTATATATATATATATATATATATATATATATGTAGTGCTGCGACAGCTGTCTAGTAAATGTAAGCATTTATACAATTTTATTAGTGGTACACAGAACTGGGTACTTTCAGTTATACATATGGTAGTTGCCACGGGGAAATGCATTTCCGCGTCAACATCGGCCCTGGGCCCTTACTCAGTGAAGGCACGTAAGTGTGTTTCTCCGCGTCTAGTGGTATATGGAGCTCGCAGCAGGTTATAGTGTCGAATACACATTAAAACCACCGCGAGAACTATCAGTGCCGCCATTGGTGAGGTGCCTCGGAACTGCACCTCGGAACCTCACCCCATTGGTGAGATGCCTTGGAACTGCACCTCGGAACCTCACCCCATTGTAAGTTGGTGAGTTTGTCCTGTAGTGCTGAGCAACCCCGTCTGTGGAGGTTGAGTGAGTCCCTTAGGGCGCTGACTAGCCGTCGAGGTGCCTTGATGATTTGTTGTTCCGGGACACCTCACCAACGGCGGCACTGACGGCACTCGCGGTGGTTTTTGTGGGTATTCGGCACTATCATGTGTCGCGAGTCCCATTCACCACTAGACCGCACCCAGGGCCGGTGAAGGCGCGT
Source organism: Eumaeus atala (assembly GCA_017140195.1). Taxonomy (NCBI): domain Eukaryota; kingdom Metazoa; phylum Arthropoda; class Insecta; order Lepidoptera; family Lycaenidae; genus Eumaeus; species Eumaeus atala. The sequence continues at coordinate 678,596 of JAFELO010000005.1, read as the reverse complement.
AAATGCGTTTCCCAGCGTCAACAAAAAAAAAGGTTCACTCCAGGCTACTGAGTTCCACCGCCACGTCAGGGCTTGAACCATGGTGGGGATAAACTGTAGTCCTCTTTGATAGAATACTGGTGTGATATGCCTTTTTGTACCTTTTCAAATTATGGGATGACTTTAGAATGATTCACATTGTAATAATTATGTTTTAAAACTTAAATATTTTATAAAAAAGTATATCTGCCATCTTTGACTGTAAGGCTTAATGTGTTCTGTGATGAAGAAATGTCACTCTTTTTCCTTTTGGCGATGGCGAGGGTGGATATAATTGCGATAGCTGACGCTATTTTCCATCGCCAAACTATAATGAAATAGTTTTTTCTCTTCAGCCGGAAGCCTACACATTCGTGTTACAATGCACGAATTAATATTTCATTAAAGGAGTGAGTTCATGAATTCTTACCGACGCTATGTTTCATATTGTTAAATTTTAATTCATGTTATATTAATTGTAACTGAATATATATATTACATGATTTTAGTTGGCTCATGAAGCCAGGGGAATGTCAATCTTACTGGTTGTGTGTTCTTTTCAGAGCTCTACTCCTTTTAACTTTTAATATTTAACTATTATTTTTCTTTTTATTAAACTCTATATTATTCAAATATATGGAATGTAAGGAGTGAAGGACAATCTACACAATGAAGGAAAACAAACAATTATTATATATATAAAGGACCATCCAAGTTGCAGCCGGGAGTCTCTGACAACTTGGTAGTTATCTGGTATAAGACTTCATACCCTCACTTTCTACCAACCAATAACAATTGTTCTTGTAGTATTTTAAGTCTGTTCTGGATTGTGAAACTTAACCTATAGTCTCTTTAACCCCATGTGAACTCCTTTTTTATTTTAACTAATATTGTAACAACATAATCTATACGTAACACTATTTCACTCGCTTGGCAACTAAAGTACTTACCGCTTGTAAAATGTATTCAAATTTACTTTGGATCATACACCATTCACTATATTTACTATTCACAAATAAATATAATGGAACTCAAGTAATTTGTTACCTACGCTTCCTGTTCACATGGATCTGCGGGTTAAGACTGTTTTGGTTTTGTCAATACTGGTTCTGCATACGTTTTTGTGTAGAAATCTTATTTAGATATAAACGATTTACATTGTATGCACATTTATAAGTTCTAAATACAGTAAGTTACACATAAAATAAATACTATAAATTTCATTGGAAGTAGATATTATATAGGTTTTTATTAAAAATACTTTTCATAAAAAATAATTAGACATTTTAATAGTGTTGCTGAATAAATGAAATATGAACGCCAACAAAATTTTATAAAGAAAAAAAAAATGAATATGGACTTGTAATTACATTTACATGTAGTTTCACTATGTCAAACATTTTTCTTTACTTACTTTCAATAAGTAGTCCAGATAACTTCATATTGATAATACTAGTAGAAATATTTCAATATTGCAACAGTAACATAATGTACGGAATTCTGATCAACCGGCCGACCTAACGGTCAACGCCAATTTGCCTCACATCCGGAAGGGATATAAAAAAGGGAAACAAAGACGGGGACTGAAACTCCCTTACGTTACCCAGGTAGACCCTCTATTCCATTCATTCAGTCTCTACTATGAAAGACTGGTGCTAAAAAAATTGACATACAAATTAAAGTGTGAAATGACGCACGTGATAATTGATTTTATCTTAGAGGAACAAGGACGATTATTCTGTGTCTACATTTTAAATAGTGTAGGTAGACTTCTAAACAGCACGCATGTGTTTACGTCCGCTTTTGTCACACCATATCGTAATATGCCGGCTTTTGTGACTCCGCATTGTAATACGATTGGCGTTCGCGATGCGCTTGAATGGCTGACGTTTTGTGGCAGCCTTTAGCGGATGTATCGACAATTTCTCAGTAATGGATTATAATGACTTTATTGGTTGTTAACCAAAGAGTTTATTTTTTATCAAATTTTCGGCGTCGTATTTCTGCTCATCTTCTTGGGGTAGAGCAGACTCTGATATAATCACTGTATTTCTAATGAAACCTTTCTAAGGCTTTTATATAATAATTAGCCATATCTGGCGATACAGGGGTCTAAGTGCGACATATTTTTTTACTTTCTGCGTTATTTTTACAGTAAAATTAGTGATCCATTACTAATGTCGCAAATTTAAGGGAAAAGGAGGAATGGAAGAACGTTGCTGTTCTCTCTTATTTTTATTATATTTTTCATCTTTATTATAATGAAAAAATATTTAAAGTGAGGTACTTATCAGAACATACGTTATTCATAAGCATGCCAACTTAAAAGAAATTTTATTTTTGGAATAAAATCTCATTAGTTATTTAGTTATCATTTGTGATTGTCAAGTTTTTGGCACAATTATGTATTGAATTGTCAATTCATCCAAGGTGTCCCAGATGAGGTGTGAGAACGGTTTTTTTTTTGTTTCAGTCGATGCGTGAGAGGATCACAATGGGTGTTATTTTGGAATTCTTGATATTTGCTTTTATAACTATTTCTATTGTCATTTAAATATCATCTTAGGTCTACGGGTATATATGAAATTTTTTGATGAATGAAAAAATTTTGGATGAATATATGAATGTATAGACGTTTGTTACTGAATCACGCTAAAACTAATGAATGGCTTTTGAAACACAAATAAGCTTTAGGTATGCCATTTTTTGCACTTAGGTTTGTCTGTAGTCCACGTGGATGTAGTCGCAGGCAGCATATAGTCATAATATGAAATGTATAAAAATTATAAATTTATAACGACATCTTAATGTGATTGCAATTATTTCACCCTGTTGTAAACGAATCTGGAGTCGTCTAACGTCATCAACATAGCTTAAGGCTTTCGTAAATTATTACTGGAGTAAGGTTCTTTACTTTGGAATTCAGGATTTGTACGATAATTCGATCTGTGGAGTCATAATATGAAATGTATAAAAATTATAAATTTATAACGACATCTTAATGTGATTGCAATTATTTCACCCTGTTGTAAACGAATCTGGAGTCGTCTAACGTCATCAACATAGCTTAAGGCTTTCGTAAATTATTACTGGAGTAAGGTTCTTTACTTTGGAATTCAGGATTTGTACGATAATTCGATCTGTGGAGACCCCACAGATCGAATTATCGTACCTCTAAAAAAGCTAAATGCCTTTTGAAGAATTTCTTTACTGGCCTACTCTATTACTCCATGACGCCTAATAGTGGACAGACCTAACAATAGAACGTGGAAGGGAAGGTGCCAATTTTTTTTGTTGTGTGTTGCGGTATCATCTGATAAAAAAGTCAACAAATCACGTACAAGAGAATTTTAATAGTCGCCACCATTGTGTCCACTCTTGTGTCGACTCTTGTGTCCACTATTGTGTCCACTCTTGTGTCCACTCTTGTGTCCACTCTTGTGTCCACTCTTGTGTCCACTCTTGTGTCCACTCTTGTGTCCACTCTTGTGTCCACTCTTGTGTCCACTCTTGTCTGTGATTCAATACATCCGTCGAGTGATCGTAACTTAAAACTGAGACCTTTCTCGAAGGAAAAGCTATGATTTCCATAGTGAGTTTAACAAGAAGACGCAGTGGAATGTTAAGTCAATTCTTAGGATCCTTGATCTTGGTTGACATTCTCGTGGCGTTGAGGCTCAAAAGCCCGGGGTCATCATCTTGGGCGATGACAATTCATCAAACGCTCCTTTTAGTACCATTATAATAAGAAGAGACTAAAGAGCAGGAGGTAGAGTCGCGAGGGGTTGTTCTGTATTGCGAGCCACCCCTGCGGTTGGAGGGGGTCCCTTTCCCTTGGGAGAGAGGTACTGACCATCGGGGTGCTCTGATGATTAAAAATTCCACACTTCGCACGCTACTAATTATTATCACCCGATACCGCGTGCCTCTCTCACCACAACGCACTACCGCGTGCCTCTCTCACCACAACGCACTACCGCGTGCCTCTCTCACCACAACGCACTACCGCGTGCCTCTCTCACCACAACGCACTACCCATAACTGTGACGAGGCGTGAATGCATTTCACGTCTCCAAAAATATCGGTCAACTATCGCGTTGTATTGTATAACAAGTAGCCGCACTTGACGTAGACGTTATAATCACTGTTCACCAGGTGAACCGCCACCTTGTTCACCCTGCTCAATAATAAAGACATAGAGCCGCGGCGACATGTAACAGTAGGTGGCATTTACGCAGTGATGTCTTCATTTTATCTCCGCGTCATTATGTGATACAAAATGACGGAGCAAATTATGTAAAATACGCACGACGGTCTCATGCGTGAAGTATGCTCTATTTAGTTTTCATTACACTATTATTAAAGAAAATAATGTAGTATATTCTACTAAATCCTTTATAGTGATTAATTATTTTATTTTTCATATCATAAGGGAGCAAACGAGAAATCGGAGCCTTTTGATGACTACCGACGCCCATGGACATTCGCAAGAGTGTTACGCAGATATGTCGCCCTCCTATCACCCCCCCCCC
>JAFELO010000005.1:638969-674039 GCA_017140195.1 Eumaeus atala | reverse complement strand
CCCAAAATGATCAACGTATAATGTCAATAAATACGCTTGGGCAGTTATTAAAGTAATGGCTTCGTCATAAAGAAATGTCCGCTTGGTATGAGAATGTGAGTGTACACAGACAAAATGTGTATCACCATGTGTTATCTATCCGCATACAATAATTTCATGTATACTATAGTAATTCATTTAGATATTTTAAATCAAATTTATTTACGATCACGGTAAAATACGTTTAGATAGTTTATCTATGGTCACTTTTCAATTTTATTATTTTAACGCTGAATTATTTAAATAAATTTAAAATAATATCCACTACCTTGAACACAAAACAACCTCGCTCAGGTAAATTATACATACATGTGTACTCGACACACGATTATAATACGAGTGAAAATTTTAATTTCATAAACTTCGTCGGATATTAGGAAGTTGCAAGGTTGTGACATACGGAGTCACTAAAATTACCAAAACAAGCGGTCTTTGTGTTCCATAATACAACAGTAGTCCATGATACAATAAAAACAAAAGTATCTCAGATTGCTAAAATTTCAACATCATCATCATCAGCCCTTATCGCTTCACTGCTGGACATAGGCTTCTTTCAGTGAACGTTAAAGTTTATTTTCTTTTAATAATCAAAGTGGAGCATCCTTCGCGCCGTGCCCCTGACCACCCCTGTCGGCACATTTCTCGTTAACCGTGTAATTGTCAAAATTGTCATAATTCTGCCGGCGTATCCGAATCGATATTTATTGGCCTTCTCGATAATCGGTGCTTATCGATCGAACAACACCAACTATTAATGCATCGCAGTCGGATCGAACTCGCAAGACCGGGTAGGTAACCCTTAGGTATCCACATGGAAGTAGTGAACTCATGGCTAAGCTATCCAATATCGTACTATTTTTTTGGAAACTGAATGTCCAATTTTCAGGAAGAGGTAGTACCATACTGCATAGGAGGTGGTAGTGCCATCTATCGGGCATGACACTACGTCCTCCTATGTAACGGAATTGGGACGAACAACGGGAGGTACCTCTCGCTCACACAATACCCCCATTAAAGTGACATCTTCAGTGTCGCGTTTCGTGCGGTTTGAGAGTAGTCGGTGGCTCATTTAGGGTAACACATCGGCATAGTAATTATGTGGATTGGGCGTCGGTAGTCGTAAAAATGATCCGATTGCTCGTTTTCCCCTATTCTATAAAAAGAAAACAAGTTCAAACCTATAATCATGTTTTGTAATGTGTACTAGGAACTCAGAACACAGTTACTGGTAAAATAACAGTAGTTATATTAAAATTGTATGCTATTAAATAATAGCAATATAATATTATACACATACGGTGAAATGAGGTTTTCTTATAATTTTGCAGTAGTAGCCATATTCCGGTTATAGTGCTGTTTGTTAGTAGCCGTTGGCCCATTAGGGGTGGGGGAAGATAGCAGGGCAACGCATCTGCGTAACAACCACACGAATGTCCATGGGCGACGTTAGTCATCAAAATGCTCCGATTGTTCGTCTGCCCCCTTATGCTATAAAAAAAATATTGGCAGCCAAAAGTAACCTTCCTGCCGAAATTCGAGTTTGCAGGTGTTGTAGTGAGGGTTCGTGATTAATCATTGAGGGGTACTTCTCGTAATGATTGATCATTGAGGGGTACTTCACGTAATGATTGATCATTACGAGAAGTACCCCACATAAGAATAAGAAGAGAAGTAACACTACAATTCAGTGTGCCAATTATGATCAAAGTATTTAATGGAAAACGCGCTACGAATTTTTTTCTGCGCATATGTCATAAAACAAATATGGCTGATCACATATGCGCAGTGTTTTACAGTACAGTATTTTTATTTTGATAACTACAGACGTCCATAGACGTCCGCATTCCTGTTATGCAGTTCAGCTGCAATGCGCCGCACTCTCTCGTACTAGTCCTCCCTCTTTTCTCCTGTCTGTCTATGGGCCTGTATGGGACTATATGTATAATAGGCTCCGTTATCTGTCGTACACATAACTAAATATTTATATAAGTACAACATATAACATTGTAACCACATTGGCCTTTTCGTACTACGTCGGTTGCATATGCGTTATGCTTTTGAGTGTTATCATATAGATGTCATCGGTGATCATAAATCCCGACGGGCGACGGTCTAGGTGAGATTGTGGTCGGTAGGGGACAGACTCCCCTCCTCTCACGCAGATGGGAAGGAGAATCCCGATAGTTACTTAAGATTAGATAACGTGACTATTATTATCTTGGCTGAGGGGAAGGGGTCTCCTCGCCCTCCTCTTTAACGATGGGTGCAGCTTAGGTGCGGCAGCTAAAATTGGCCTTGCATTATCGTGGGCGCTGGAAGAGCTCGTCGGGCTATAATGGGAGGGACCGCCTGTCACTGGCGGGTGATACTGGAGACGATACGCGGTTGTCATGGTTAACCTAAGCAAGAAGGCCAGTTTAATTTAAGCCCGTTGACAAGTCACGTAAGGTGGTGGAATTATCGCCTATCACTGAACCCATTTCGTCGCGTTGACTATTTGGAGTCGTACGTGTGTGATGTTGCCTGCCTTTATGTGGTGATTGTGGATTGAATCGTATAGTTCGCGCTCGAATCCCTCGGATGAGGTGTATGTGCCCCAGTTCAGTGGTGTATGTACTCAAAAACATACAAATGGCTAAGGGTGGCAGGTGCGGAATTCTCAGTCAAAAATTTGATTCCTTATCTTCAACTAACACAGTCATATATAAGCCGTAGCCATTCTTAGCCCTTGGCAGCCCTAGACAAAATGCCTAAAAAGTATCGGTGATAAGGAATATGAAGTTGTGGAAACGACAGAGCATACACGTTATTTAGTCCATACGAGTAGATCCGCCCACGTGGCGCCCGCGGGCACAGCTTGGTTCATCTCCTTCACACCTCTCAATAAATATAACTCGGTCGGCCGACGCCCTTACTAATGGTTCCCGTGTCGAAACGATTGTTCGTTAATTTCCCTTCGAGTTGTATGTGTGGCAGATATTTATGTGTTAAGGGCAAACATTCCATAATCCAATTACGATTATAATCCCTAGTCTTTATCGGTCCACTGCTGGGCACAGGAAATGCAAGCGAATAGAAGGAGATCAGCTACCTTGATCAGGTCAAGGTACCGTGTCTCCTGCTATTCGCTTCCAGCCCTGACTCCAGGTCAATTTGCACAGATTATGTATTTCCGTTGCAACTAGACGAATGCTAAAATTTGGTAAAATATAATCATATCCCTGAAACGAAAGACATCACAAGCTAATTGTCTAATTCGTTTCATACAAAATGTGTGCAGACGCCCACATATATAAGTTTGTCAACTTATAAGAGTTGTATTGCTCATACCTCCCGTCAGTGCACTGTTTTTGTTAATACACATTATTATTCAACGATACACCACCTGTAACAATAACGTGTTTATGATGACATCAAATTCAAATATTCCAGTAGTAGGGCCTCGCGCGGCGATAGTAGAGAGATTAGGGTTTATGTTCCCAACCGGGCGGTCCAGCGTTCATTGCTAAGGGTATAATTGTTGTATCATCTTTCTGTCTGTACCTTTATTTCATGTTTTTGCTGCACTCTATGTCTTTGCTGCATTTTAGTAAGAGGTAGTGCCATACTGTATTGCAGCGTAATTGGACCGGCACGACCGGGCAGGTACCTCTCGCTCACATGACACCGGCGTAAAGTGACATTATCAGTGTCACGTTTCATGCGGACGAGGAAAGGAGGGCAATGCATCGGTATAATTATGCGGATGTTCATGGGCGTCGGTAGTCGTAGAAAGGTTCGTTTGCCCCCTGTAGTATATTTTTTTTGCAGCATTGCTCAATCATTTCATGTCTTTGCTGCATTTTTGAGTTTCATGTTACTGCTGTATTGCTGTACTTCATGCCTTTGCTGCGTTCTTGGACTTTATGTCTTTACTACATTGCTGCGTTTCATGACTTGCTGCATTGCAACATTTTGTGTCTTTGCTGAATCAAGGCTCCTCGTGTCTCTTGCTCGTAACAATTTAACTGCAACGGTCAGACTTTCTGACTGTACTCGTATTTTGTGAAAATAAAAACAGTAGTGATAGGATGTATTACCGCTACACTCTACTCGCTCACATGATACCGCCCAGAATGACAGATATTCTGTCGCGGTGCGTTCGGCTTGTGACTAACCGGCGGCCCGCAAACAACTGCACAATGATTATGTGTGTGTACATCAGTAAACATCAAAAGACTGACTGCTCGTTTGTCCCTTTCTTCTATATAAAAAAAACATTTTTCGGAACCGACTTTAATGGAGTAATCGCCACTCTTGTTATATTCGTTTTTAAACTGTGCAGTAACAAATATATCTTCTAAGTTTAAATCTATACTATATTTACAAGTATAAAGCTGAAGAGTTTGTCTGTTTAAACACGCCAACGTCAGGAACTACTGTTTATATTTGTAAAATTTCTTCAGTGTTAGATAGCCCATTTACTGAAGAAGGTTATAAGTTAGATATTATGATGCTAGGACTAATGCGACAGGAGTTACGCGAGTGAAACCACAGGGCGACATTAAAATCTATGTGGGAACTCTAAGCTCTGTGAACATACATTAGTACAGCTTCAGTGATAGCGAGTATAGATACACCGACGTTTACCTTCACAAATTGTGGCGTATATGTTTATAGTATTCCGGTTGACTGGTGAGCTGTTTTCATCATCCATAGACACAAAACATCGTGTTATATACTTATAAGTGTTGATGGGTCACGTCAAGACGACATAATGAGGGCTGGGTGACCATACTAAGAGATGAACTCTAGGTGAGGAGTATTACGTGTGCGATGTCAAGCTAAAATACACCTCTGGGGTATACACCCAAGGTGTCTCCAGCTCATGGCCTTCGGGGCCGGATTGGGGGACATTGCATGTGTCTAACGCAGGCATTAGTTGTATAGCTGTCATCACAAGACATACTATGTAAATATCTTGTCAGATATGCAACACATTGCACTTGGTATAGTTAAAAAATATGTAAAGTAACGTCGAAGAAAACGCATAGCAGTCATATTGTATTGCAGAAAATGGTCACCGTAGTATCTCTGTTCTGTTTGGCGAGACGGCGCGGGGGTGACGCAGGTGCCTTACAGTCGATAGCATGTTTGTTCGCAAATGAATGGCCCAAGAATCATCGCTATTATATCAATACGTAGTCATTTGTTTTAAGGGCATTTTGATTTTACAGCTACCTATTTTATATAACGTCAAAACAATTATACCAACTAATGAACTTTTTTTTTATTTTAAGGGCACAAACTAGCACTATTCGCCTTTTGGTCGCCTACCTAAGCTACGTAAAATACGTACAAAGGTTCTTCTTCTTACAATGAGCCACCGGAATCTCACAAAACTGACGAGACGCGACTTCGCCTGTCAGTTATGGCAGTATCTTTTTGCGTATAATTTTTAAATGACTACCAATTAGCCTTACACCCGCATGGGTAATGCAGAACCGAAGAACTATGATCACCAGTCCATGTCATATTATAATAAAAATGTCAGCCTCTCTGAATTTCGGTTATGGCGGCCATCTCTATAGAGACTATCGCCTCTGCGCAGGACGTACTATAGTGCACAAGTGTTTGCGCAGGCATAAGTGCAGTGTTATTTCCTCGTGCCCTAATGCCGACGGGACGACAGGCTGACTCGACCGGACAGAAGTGAGGCGCAGTATCGACTTAACGTGCTCTTCGGAGCTCGGGTGATTGAGTTCAGACTGTAATTAGATATTGAAGAATCTCGACACTACTTTTTGGTCCAATCTGAGATTCGACCCCGGGACCACGCGTCTGATGTTGAACATGCTTACCACTAGACACGAGGTCTTGCTTTATTTTGTCAAAATGTCAGCAAAAAATACTCGCCTGGGTTCGTTTCCACCCGTTTAGGCTATACGTCGATAATTGTAGTTTGCCTTAAAAACGTATTTTTCCATAAATACATTGTTTTAGGAAGGTCATGTTCACATTAACGCGCATCTGCATTGCAATTACAATAAATTGTGAGAGGTAAATATTTGGCGCTCGTTTGCTGCGTATGATCATAAGGCCGGCAAATGAACAACTGTTTTAGTATAAGCGATTCAACCAGCAGCTGATAAAGCACTGTCATGTCATCTATTATAGTATATAACCGTCAGGCTAATCTATCTATACTTAATAATGTAAAACTGAAGACTTCCTTTATTTGTCAATTCGTGCTAATCCCAGGAACTACCAGCCCTGTGTTCCGTGTCGGGCCGGGATGGGAACCCGGTCCACTTCACAAAGACACGACGTCGTGGGTACTGTCATAGCGTAGCCGGACAGTCCACGAAGAGGTGAAGTCTGGTCTTTTCGCCGAGGCCAGCCTGTCGCTGGAGGGGTCCTGTTGTCTGTAGATCCGGGACCCTCCACTAATAGCGGCTAAAGGCTCCCGTAGGTGTTTAGTTGGTATTGTTACCCAATAGCCGAGTCCAACATAGGTCTGGGGATCTACCCGGGCTCCCAGGTATCATGCGTAAATGCATTCCCCTTCGTCACCAAAAAAAAAGGAACTACCAGCCCAAATTGAAAAAGTCTTTCTATGTTGAATGTTTCCATTTATTGAGGAAAGCTATAGGCTATATACTATGACGCTACATTTAATAGGACATGCGTGAAACTGAAGGGTGAATATGAAAAAACATCATAAGCTGTATGTCTGTATGTGACATATTTTCTCAAAATCTACTAAATGAATTTTCATGAGCTTTTCACTCATGGAAATCGTTCGTTTCCAAGGAAGGTTATATATAATTTGTTAGGGCAACAAACCAGTCCCTGGTGTTCACGGGCGAAGTCGGGGCGGAATAGTAATAATCTTAATGGACTTATCACACTACGTTACCTATCCTCCCCCCACCAGTCACCGTAAGTACCGTAAGGACTTGTTACATTTTTACCCTCCCCCCACCAGTCACCGTAAGTACCGTAAGGACTTGTAAACTTTTTACCCTCCCCCCACCAGTCACCGTAAGTACGGATTAGTAATAATGTTAATGGACTTATCACACTACGTTACCTATCCTCCCCCCACCAGTCACCGTAAGTACCATAAGGCCTTGTTACATTTTTACCCTCCCCCACCAGTCACCGTAAGTAACGTAAGGACTTGTTACATTTTTACCCTCCCCCCACCAGTCACCGTAAGTACCGTAAGGGCTTGTTACATTTTTATGGCATAGGGGGACAGTGGACCAATCAATATCCTCATATGTAATTTTATTTCATTATCTATATTTTTCCCTGACCAGCTGACTACTAGCTACAGATTAGGATCCTCTGAGATTATTTCTATTTCAGGCAATTTTTGTAAGAGGCAGCGCTATTGATGCATTGCGACGTCACGGCCGCGGAGGTACCACTCGCTCGCGTAGTACTGGAGTAGAGAGCCGTTATGCAGTCGCGGTTCCTGTGATTTGTGAGTAAGCAGTTGCCTATTGGGCGTAGGATGTAGTATGCATGAGACGAATGCCGCTATCGTATCTGTATAAAAATATTAATGGGCCTCGATCGTCCTCATAGGCTCCGGTTGCGACTCCAGTCCGTATGCTATAAAATATGATGTTCCAAGATTATTTCAAATTAAATCACAGTAAGGTTTTTATCACCATCGACATTGACCGGCCCAGGGAGAACGTGTACGTTAAACATGACCTTTGTCTAACCTTTGATCCTAAGGCCAAGAAAAATAAGCTCGTCTAAGTGTCAACAGGCTGACCACACACTCAGAAGATCAGATGGCAGTGGAGGCCCCGTTCAGGCAAACAAAGTGTTGGTCGACCATTCTCCAGATGGGAAGACGAACTCCGTGCAGTATCTGGTCTGGGATGGATGCGAGTAGCACGAGATCAGTCGTCTTGTCGTTCATTGAAAGAGGCGTATGTCCAGCAATGGACCGATAAGGGCTGATAATGATGGTGATGAAGATTTTTGTATCACTAATATTATATGCGAAAGGTTGGATGAGTGGTTTATCAATCACTCCTAAACTATTGAACGTATTTTGATGAAACTTGGTAATATTGTAGCTTATGTATTGTTCTATGCGTATTCATATACCGTACGTTCTGTGTTCACTGTACAACATAAAAAGCCAAAAGAAACAGTATTTCAGTGACTACAGACCCCTGCAGAAATACGGGCAGTTGTGGTCAATGAGCAACTGGAAATTCCAACGCTAGTGACGCGACACCATAATTGTCACTTTACAGCGGTATCACATACGCGAGCGGCACATCCCTGGTGAAGGTACGTAGAAGGTTACAAACAATTTCATATTGCTCGGAACCCAGAAAATCCTACCAGTAACGGGTCCCTAATCTGGATCCTTGGTAAAAAAGGACTCGCGTTGACGCCCATTGTTAATTAAAATATTTTCTTTGTTGCATTCAAATAAATTAACAACAATTTATCGGCCGAGCCCCACCACCTATTCGCTTCGTTGGTGGCGAATCCCAAGAGTTGGCATCACCGGGGAATTCCGATCATGAGATACAGGTTCCAAGGGAATTAGAATACCTAAGACCTAATTATAATAGATTTTAAGATTTATAGGTCAACTCCTTGCTGGTTTTCTTGACTTTTATTATTCATTGCAATTTTGTACTGTCTCTAGCATTGAGTTTGGTGGGAAATTGTGACTAATTCGTATTTCTCCTATTTTTTTAGGATTAAATTCGTTGTGGGTGCGAATACAGTTTTAACTTTTCCCTCAGGTCCCTGAGATCATATCAAAGAGCTGTAAGTGGTTGCCGCTGTCGGTCCTGGCTAGATAGTAGTGACAGCGATGGGATCGAGTGCTGGGCCAAGCCCGTTTAGGAAATGTCGTTGTTGTCTTTCTTTTTCATAGTATAGGGGGACAAACGGGTAACCGAAGCCTTTCTACGACTACCGACGTCCATGAACGATGCGTTGCCCTCCTTACACCTCCGTCCAATGGGCCACCGATTACTCACAAACCTCACGAATCACATCACCATAGTAGCAACTTTACGGCAGCATCAGGTGAGCGCGAGTTACCTCCCCGGTCGTGAAGGCCCAATTCCGCTGCAAATCGGCATAGCACTATCTCTTACTGTCTGGTATCCGATTCGGATCAAGCCAGGGAATACATTTTTATTTATTTTTGAAGTAAAATTTCCTTACGGATGCTTGACTTAAGGAGTAAGCTGGAGAACGCATGGAAACAGCGTTTCGAAAACGAGGCAAACGAATTTTGAGAGGGAGATATAAGTAAGTGAGAAAGAGAGCGAGATAAGTTTCGTAAATTACTGTAGAGGCAAGAGAGAGAGGGGTACACATTATCTTTCCCTTTTACACTCTTAGCAATTTTTCGTAAAACTAAGGAAATAGCAGGGACAGCATAGCGTTGCCCCCTTTATTCTACACACCAACTGTAAAGGGTTCCCTAAATCCTCTGCGAAACTCAGCATGCTCCGGTGGCTGGAAAGCTTTGTGGTGAGACGATTCATCAAGACTCTTGATAATAACTTGTAAATATGGCCAAGAAGTCAAATTTTGAAGAAGTGATTTGTCACACTTTAAGCTGCACTAATCTCACTTCAGCTGGCGTCCGGCAGATCGCCCGACAAATGTGGTGTCAGGCTTGCACGCGGATCGTTGTTCAGGGTATCGGGATGAGGAGCGTGAGACGCATATAACTTGCTATAGAAAGCTTCGGCCTCAGATAAGATCTCAGGCTTACAAGAAACTGTAACTGAATCAGTAATACCTTCGTCAGAAAACTTCTAAGCTTCTCCACAAAAACCTTCAACCCTCTACTCTGCTCAATTGCTTTGGTTAACTATGTACCAGACGGGACACAAAACAACCAGGTCGCTAAAGCCACCTAGATCCTCATAGGCTATTGTCCTTTGACGACTTTTACTTCACCCTTGGCTTGGAGTGATGGTGGGGGTATTTTCAAGCCGCCCCACACAGCCATGACCTTAATGCCGATGTTTATGTGCTTCGGCATTAGTCAAGAGGCTCCAAATGCTGTTTGCTCCTCTATACTATAGAAGAACGTATCTTGATTTCTGATATTTTTATTAGCACTTGCAAATGCGCTGCTCTCCTCTACCCCATGATCCTAATGGCCGGCTACTCGCAAACCGCACGAAGCGCGACAGAATAGCCATCATTTTTATGATGGTGTAATCTGAGCGAGAGTCACCCCCCGATTGACTTCAATTCAGCTGCAACGAAGCATGGCACTGCCAAAAACTATAACAAACAGATTTAAAAATGGCATATTTTTCACGTTAAAATATCGAAGTAATGCCATTGGCGAATTGTGTTATGTACGTTAGCAAAGAATAATAAATGAAATGAATTATGTGTAAAAGATTCTTAAGCAATAACATATTATTGGAATCATGATTGCCTTATCAAACGCTACGGTCACTGAGCGTGGTGTAAATCTTATCCAGACCAATTAGTCTGGCTGACGGGGGCCTCGGACCGTGGCGAGGCCCTGTCTAGGCCCTCGTGAAATGTTTATTTAATCAACTAAAGATTTGAAAGAGATACACGTATTATTTTTCTTCATAGTAAACGCGCAATTTTATAGTAAAAACGACGACTGCAGACGTCCACGGACATTCAGGTTATTGTTTTCATGTAGATGCGTAGCCCTCCTTTCCTCCTATCTTGGACCACCAGCTACTAATACATAACATATAATAATAATAAAAACATAACTAATAATAAAAAATTGGACGCCGGTGTATTCGCTGCATTGCAGCCGAATCTAAGTCAGCAAAACAGGCATTGCCTTTGTTTTTTTACAGAATTAAGAGGCAAAACAACAGTCGAAGCCTTTTGATGACTCCTGTCGCCCTGACGATGGACATCGGAATAACGATAATTTGAGATGTCCTCCTGCCCATTGCATACCCAATGAGCCATGGGCAACTAATAAGCCCCTCAACACAACCAATGCCACCAGCGTCGCTGTCACTTTGTGGTGGCAGCATGTTACCACAGGGACTTTCGCTGTCCGGCCGGTTCAATTCGGTTGCAGGGCATGATGCAGTGTAACATCGCTCCTCTCAGTTAGTACTGTACACTGCAATGTAATTGTTTTTCATTAGTTCACCACAGATGTCATTCTCTAGACACTCTTAAGCCTTTGAAAGCAGGAGCAAAAGAATGGTACGGGGTTGCCGGTCACCGGTGATCCTCATGGCATTTTATGTTTTCATTTACGAATAAGTTAAGCTTTTGTTTACAATAGCTTAGTAAAGAAATGGTGATGAAAACCGTAGCATGTAATGACAAGTGATGAACGGGACGCGTCTGGCCACCAGGACGCGACAGTTTTCTCTTTTAATTTGGGTTAAATAGATCATTGAGCACATATTTGAACAAGTATTTGGGATTTGCCGCATAATCGTATCTTAGAATAGGTCTGTTGTCTATAAATCGTATGTCGCGGTACTTGTTCGAGGTGGACACCGAAACTGCGGGGTTGATTTTTACCAAATCTGGCATAAGTGTGTAATTTGGTCTATCGTAAAATATAGACTATATTTTGTAGAGTGCGTGTTGTAGAGTGTGTAGATTTAATATAGTATTCGTATTGTCACGGTAAAAGGAAACGTTTGTATGAGATGGTGCCATTGTTACATTACAGGTGAATCGGATCGGCACGTTTGGGGACGAACATCGTAACGCTTCGTCGCCGATGCCGTTCGTGCCTGTCCCATTTTTGCTACACCTATATGTTGGCGCTACCTCTTACTATATTTGTATCGTCAGCTCTCCATGCAATAAAAGGTATCGCCGGTATCAACTTCCAAGGAATGAATCTTTATCAAAGTATTATGCGAGAGAAAGTGAACCCGCCGCAAGTGAACTTCCCACGGCTATCGGCAGATCTACCCCAACCACGCAGCGTGGAGGTTCAATTTAGATCTTATATTCACAATCGGAGATCTGTATAAATGTTCCCGGCTGCCGCTTCGCTGCTCAGACTTATTTTATAGCACTGCGTGACCTAAGCACGTATGAGCCACGGATTACCATGACCTAAGTTGTTCTTTTTGAATTTAGGATTGACTTAATTCATTGCAGAGCGTGGAGGTTCAATTTACATCATATATTCACAATCGAAGGAGTGTAAAAATGTACTCATATGCCGCTTCGCTACTATGACATATTGTCTAGCACTGCGTGACCATAGCCTTCATTTAACCATTAGTATCTATATTAATATAACAAATCTAATGACTTTCTCGTTATTTTATTTGTTTGAATTCGCTAATCCCTGGAAATACATTACTCTGGATATGAAAAAACATTTTTGTATATAATAGCTGCTATAGACATATTGATACCGAAATCCATTAGGTTGTCAAGACTACGAAATATGACCTAAGTAAATAAACGTCTAATGTTGTGGGTTATTTGCAGTTCGGACTTGAAAAGTGCCTTAATCGGAATAAACGCCATTTAGAAAATCTTTTTTTAATCTATCTATAATATTAATTTTCAAAAAATATAATTTTATGCCATTGAAAATGTATTATAAATAAAACAATTTTAAATTCATATTGTTCGATTAAAATTTTTGTACAACCATTTTGGAAATCTAGATTCTAGGCATACAGATTGAACGTAGCGGTTTGGTGTGAGGGCGCGGCATGTAGGAGCGTGGGAAAGGCTCATCCATCGCCTGCGCTTGCGCAGCCCTGCATAAGTTATGCCGGTGTCGCCTCTTGCTTGCTATTATTTAACATTGTTGACCGAATTTTGGCTACAGCAACTACATTTATAGATACTTTGCTAACGACACACATTATAGCACACAAGTGAGAGTTACATGTCTGCTTTATTCCTACACCTATTCCGATTTACTAGAAGTCGGGACCTATCTGTAAGAATACTTAACTTGCAGGCCAAGTCAAAGGGATCTCTGCCAACTAAGACAAGCTTGATTGCAATGCCAATGCTGGGATATTTCATTTTATATGTGTTGCATATCTGTCAAGATATTTATCTACATAGTATGTTTAGTGATGACAGCTGTGAGAGATGATGCCTGCGTTAAGCCCATACAGTATCCAGTACGGCCCCGAAGGCCATCAGATGAGGACACCTAGCGTGTGTACCTCTACGATGTGATAGCTTGCATTATACACGTACTGTTCACATAGAGCCCATCATTAAGGATGGTTACACAGCCCTCTATATATCATCCTAAAGTAACACATCAACACACAAAAGCATATAACAGGATGGACCTATTTCTGGCGGATTTTGCGTGAACATGGCGTATTCATCAGGCTATGGTTTAACAAAAAGCCTTAACTATGATCCAATTTGGCTGAGAATAGGTAGGTCTGGAAGATATGGGCCCAGCAAATTGATATGTCAATAGACAAGTTTGCAAATCGGTCTAGCTGGATCGCCCCGGCAATTAAACAAATAGATTATTCAGATTGGTACGAGGGAAGACCGCAGAAGTTAATGATGATGAAGTTAGGACATTCAGTCCCATCCCATAGGCTGGGGCGCAGAGAAGCAACCGGCAATCGTTCACACTATTCCTCAACTCACACCGCTACTTGGAGGCTGGCGGCTCCTACACCGTGGAAGCTAATATTGCGTTCCGCGCATACCTCGCACCGTGGCCCACCTCATAACACACAGCGAGTTACCTTTTTATTTAGTAATGTTACCGACATAAATCTGGCCTTCAAGTGTGGTCGAAATCCTCAACTCTAGTCATGTGCAATAAACTGGATTATATCGATTTTTCAATGAATCTCTTGATTGCCTACTTACAATTTGAATTAAAATACATATTGTATTCGATACTAACCCATGTTGCTAATTTGTAAGCGTCGATTTTTGAAGTAAATATTTCATGATCTAAGCAGGATATTCAGTGGCTATACTCATCTACAATATGCAATAATACGTCTTCTTCTTCTCACATAGCACATGCATTGATATGATTTCATTTTTAACGCAATGTGTGAGCCGCCTAGTGCCAGAGCAGGGCCGTTTACTACTTTGAAGGGAAGGTAAAATTTCTTTTATTTGTTTCTTTCGCTCAATGTAAAACGTTCGCAAATTATCGAGTTTAATTTGACCATATGCACTACGTAGTCTACTATTTATTACTAAATTACCATATTTTTGAAGTTATCAAATATGACAAGCTCAAAAACGTGGAAACATATAATGAAGCGCATAACAATATGAGCGTTAGCTCTTTTTACCTAGATGCGTTCTCAACATATGCAAGCGTAATTCTCGAGATTTATATAATATGAATCAATGATCATTATTACCGCTTGAAAATATTATACATTTGTTTAAATTAAAATTTCAATCGCTAAAATGCCACATTAATCGCTGCTCTTGTAATTTGGGCCAAACAAAAGATAGTCGATGAGAATTTGCATCGAATGGAGTTGGGACGAGAGCTGTGGGACAGTGCGGCCGTCGGTGTGTGCGTCTATGTGTGTCTGTGAATGTATATTTGTTGTCCGTGCTCCTCTGTAACACAGGTGCGTATACGGCAGGCTCGCTTTGTACTCATTAACATATCTGACCCGGGTTCAATTTAGTTTATAACTATATTAAAAGCCGTGAGACCGAGCGCCAGCACCGTTTAGTAGTTGCTGCATTGCACAGCATCAGGGCCCGGAGTGTGTAGCTAGCTCCCCACTATGGTTCAAGCCTAGTCGTGAAGTAGGACACAGTAGCCTGGAGTGAACTCAGGCGAAGCCAATTGAACCGAGGATGCACTTTACACCCCTCTTATAAGAAGAGGGCTCTAGAGAGTTGGTGGAGGATCGCCCTTTGTATCCCTCTTATAAGAAGAGGGGATAAAAGAGCAATAGGAGGAGGCACTTTTGCGCACGGGGATAGAAGCGAGGATAGGAACCTCACTGTCCTGTAGTGTGGGACAATCCCTACTGTGGAGTTGGATTTGGTCCCTTAGGATGACTAGCCGTCGAGGTGCCCTGATGATTTGTTGTTTTGGTGCACCTCACCAAGGGCGGCACTGACGGCACTCGCGGTGTTTTTGTGGGTATTCGGCACTATAATGTGCCGCGAGTTCCACACACCACTGGACCCCAGCCAGGGCCGGTGAAGGGGCGTAATGCACTTCCCCGCGTCAACAGAAAAAAAAAGAAATGTGTAGCTCACGATTTGCCGGAGAGAGACTATAGCAACAATAAGAGCACAGTAATAATACCAGCTTGAGGACCACCAGGCGGCTATACTGTAGCTAGTACCTGTGTGATGTTACGTTATAGCATCACACAGGTACTAGCTACAATAGCTACACAGATACAGCTAGCATATAGTAATGTTGCTCATTCGGGGGGACCGGGTAAAGAAGGGCAATTCATCCATGAAGATGTTTATGGATCTGTGCTTGCCTAAATCTACTGCAAAGAAGTAATGACACTATATCACTTAATGGTAATTCATATTTAAATGTCTCACGTCATATCTAAAAAAAAAACAAAATATGGCAAATTATTTAATTTTTTTTAGAGAAACAAAAATCTTGTTTTTTATCCATTATAGACGTGATGTTTAGCGACTGATGGAGATTAGGCGACATTATTGCTGGGGTGTCATAAAGGGTGCCCGATATCGAGAAAGACACGTACCCTGACTTTGACGGCGTTTTCGGGTACGTCACAAGTCACGCTGCGTCCCGTGGGAATCAGAGCCATGATTTTTTTTACCATAATGTATAACAAAAAATTTAATGGACAACACTTTGTACTCCATGATATGCGGTAAAGCGTTACGACGCTGTTACTATCGATTGCTTTATATATTATCCACTATTAGACTTCAAAATATGAGGAGATAAATCATGGCAAACAGTTGAAACTAGCATTTTACAGCGCAACTACTCTTGAACATCTTTCCCTTTAGGTTAATGTTCATTCGTAAAGAGTAAACTCCGGCCGCGTGCCGAAACTGAGACACACGTAGTTACGTCACTGTTATCTCCAAAATATTCGCCCGGCTTTTGCTCACCATTGAAAGTGAAAGAAATGAACACCGCACTACAGGTTCTATATCTTCAATTGTTTTACCCAACTCTCACAAAGCATACAATATAAGATACTGCACGGTGTCACTGTACGCCAGTGGTACCTTTTGCCAGCTGTGCCAGCTGCATTCAACTGAAATACATTTTCAAACTACTATCATATTTCATGTCATCAAACACGTCAACTTCGTTGCAGATAATGGCCACCCACAATATGGGCTAGCAGCACGTCCAGATAGATTACGAGCTAGATAAAGAACGTACCGTTCATCATTGGAATTAATCACCAGCAAAAGGTGGAACCAGGAGTTTCCATATACCGCCTGGAAGACGCTCATTCGCCCTCGCTCGCAATCTCATGCTACAATGACGGTAAAAAAATTATGTCATCTCAATTCACCCGTGATCATGGTTGCCGTAAAGTCGGGCTAGATAAAAAACCGCGATAAAATATCGCGGTTTTTTATCTATCCATAAGTTTTATTGTTATGAGAAACACTCGCATCAATAAAAAACGAGGTTACAAGCTGCGGCTGTATGAAGACACGCCAATGCTGCTACTCTGCAAACAGCTGGAACAAAGTTTTTGATTTCAGAATCTTGTAGTGGCCAGTGAAAGAGAACATGACGAATCCTCTCTCGCTCACACTATTCCGCCGCAAAGGGACAACTATACTTTCTCGTTTAGTGCAGCTTGTAAGATTCCGGCGGCTCATGGGATTATGAAGGGAGAAGGGAAACAAGTCGGTAAAGCAAATAGGAATCAAGAGACTCATATTTCTTGTTCGTCCCGTTATACTATAAACAACCTTTATAGGGCCCCTTCTGAACATCCTAGACTTTTAATGGATACCAAGACGATGGGACTCCTACTAATCGCAGTTATGAAGGATAATATCGAGTACTTTGTAACAGTCATAAAAAAGTAGGAGATCGAAATGGGTCGGTAAGTTTTTAATCTAAGCTGCAGGTCCATACGTGGCAAGTGTATCCCTTAACCGGGACACAAGGCCCGCAAATTAATCGGGCCTCACTAACGGCTCGTTAGGTGAGGGGCTCGGTAGGGTTGCCATATACAGAAATTTCTCTCGATGTCTCAGGCAGCACTAAAACTTTATGTTGAGCTTTGGTTCTCCTTAATACGTACGAAATTTCTGGAATTATTCTGGACTTTTGGAAACCTCTTCCCAGTATTGCGGCAGGACTTTACAAATCTTAGGATTTTGAATTTTTTACAACATCATTACACACACAGTCTCAAAAATTTGAAGTCAAAAAAGCTTTCCTTTCGACCAGTTGTGACCTGGCCTGACATCATCCCGTCGTCCCACATGTTGTTAATGGTAATAATTTCACAATAAAAATATTTATTGACGTACTTGAATTTCATCATAACATTATTTAGCTTGTTTTAAATTGTTACAACATTTCCTAATGCAAAAAAAACTCAATATTTCCTTGAAAACAGGTATATTCTCAGGAGTTAAGGTTATTGCGTCTGGTAGCACTGGTCGGAAGGGACGACGAGGGAGGGCGCGGAGGGGACAAGAGGGCAGGTGCAGTGCGGCGGAGGGGGTGACGACCACCGCTGCGCGCGCGGCGATGCTCTGTAATCTGGGAGCGCTCAGCTTTATGGGGAGACTTTATTGCTGTGCAAGTAAAAATAGAATTTTAATTAATCTCAATTAATTTTATATTTAGTATATGCTTGTGAAACGATGGTCAAATGATTTGTTACTAATAAATACGTTGGATTTATATATTTTGATACAGATAATATTTTAAACT
This sequence comes from Eumaeus atala, assembly GCA_017140195.1. Lineage (NCBI taxonomy): Eukaryota > Metazoa > Arthropoda > Insecta > Lepidoptera > Lycaenidae > Eumaeus > Eumaeus atala. Next base: position 656,125 of record JAFELO010000005.1, on the reverse strand, counting down.
ATATCAAGCATATAACTAAAAAAACTCTTTAGAAATTATCATAATCTGTATAGTACATTAGAGTAATATAGAAAAATCTGTTACACTATGTAGATAAGGACATATGTTTAGTAATAAATATTTTTATTTTTATAACATCTGTGGAATTAACACACCACATTAACTTGAACCGTATTAAAAAATATTTTAATACATATTATTATTATAGTCAATTTTTATGTGATGATGTATATTTATTAACCATTAATATATTGTCGGATTTTTGGTAAATAGTGATTGTTTACTTACCAAAGCCAATAAACGCAATTGCTACAGTACATAGATACCAAAGTAATCATCTTTTATTAGTGACTTTGATGCCTAGAGATTAAGATCGGTAAGTAACCGATGTACTTTCACAAAGTGCTAGTGCACCATGATGAAAGACAAAGAAGAAGAAAAAAGCACTCCTCGAAAATATTTAGTTTAACATATGGTTAAATAAAAAAAATATTTAGTGTATCTGATATTAGAAGTGAACACAAGTTGCATGCCAGAATTGCTATATTTGTAAAGTATTTAAAACATCGGGAGCAAAGTATTTTTCACTTATAATACGATTATTATATATCATTATATTATAAGATTACAGTAAAAATAAAAAAAGTAATATAAATTTAAAATCATCTACCTATTTTGAAAGAATATCCTGTAAAGTAGGTGCATTTGTGTTTCGTTCTTATTTTGAAATTAAAACCGAGCGCACAGCTACAAAGGCTCCCAGTATATTTTTTTCCACTTTATTTCCATTGCGTAGCCTCCAAAATTGAGTTGTACGGCTTTCGCGGGTGTTTTTTTCACTTTTTGCAATTCGCCGGCGGTCCCCGTAATCACGTGTATGTTTATTTATTTATTAACCGACCTCGGAGAGCGGGGGTTTTGTGTTTCACTCGGCCAATGTTTGAGACAATCATTATCATCTTGTTGCCGTACGTCTGTTTGTACGGGACGCTGTGTACGAGCAGCACAAACTCTCGCTCACACGATGCCACCTTAAGCTGTGCTTGCGCGATTTGTGCGGTTTTTGAGTTTCTGGTGCCCCATTGGAGAGAAGAAGGTAAGCAGCATTAGCATAATAACTACGCGGCCGTTTGTGGGCGTTGGTAGTCACCATGAGGCCTCCACCGTTCGTTTGTCCTCCTAAATTATTTATAATACAATTGACACTATGGTCAATGTAAACAATTGACACTATGGTCAATGTAAACAATTGACACTATGGTCAATGTAAAACCTATCCTTTTTTATAGTATAAGGGGCAAACGTGAAAGAAACCTTTATACGACTACCGACAGCCATCATTATTTACATGCAGATTAGTTGCCCTCCTTTCCTCCACACCACCAATGGGCCACCGGCTCACTAACAGTACGAAATGCGACAGCATGGTTGTCACTTTACAGAAGTGTCATATGAGCGAGAGGTACCTCCCCAGTCATGCCCGTCCCAAACAACTGCAATGCAGAATAGATACACTTCCTACTGTATACTACAATGATTATTTAAACTTTCGTCTTTCCTGACTTATGAGACACCTATAACATTGTTGCTTTTTGTTTCGTCATCATTAAAACTTTCATCATTATAAAATAGGCCCTTCTATTCTGCTTCGTCCCTTATCCCGTTTTTATATCTGGTTATATCAGGGTCGGCTGTCTAATCTGGGGACCTGACACGGCTGACATCTGCAACCCAGAGGGAAAACCAGGCCCAATCCTAGATTAGATCGAATTCGAATAACGAATCCGGGTTTCCTCGCGTTATTTTCATTCGCCATAAGAGCGACCAAAAAATGTACTTTAGTTAAAAAGTTCATTGCAGAGTTCGAACACGGGCTCCCCGTATTGAAGTCCGAAGCGCTAAGCACTAGACCACCGCGGCTCTAAATATGTCCCACGTACTGATTAAAGTGATTGTCCTTTCTAACGAACAATTTTACTGAACTTTAATTTGTATGTCTCTTATCTTCATTTTTACCCCATTTCGTCACAAGCAGGGCTATATTTTTAGGTTTGTATGTATGTGTATGTACGTGTGTATGTATCTGTGTTCCCTGCTACAACCATAACGGCTTGACGGATTTTACCTCAAGATGTCTTTAGATTCGACTTGATAACGTGAGCGACACTGGGTACATTCATATATTTTCCTAGCACCACCCCGCGGATTCACCTCAGGTGTTATCTGTAGCAACTCCAGAGTTATCAGTTGTAGCATCATGGTATATACCTTATAGCCTTCCACGGTAGACGGCCTATTCAACAGGGAAATAATTATTCATTGGGTTAGTAGTTCCTGAGACTAGCGTATTCAAACAAACAAACTCTTCAGCTTTATAATATTAGTATAGAAACGGACGTGCATTTTGTTCTTTCATTAAATGCCATATAATATAGTATGTTAACTTCTAAGCTGTTCTTTTCTTATAGCATAAGGTGGTTAACGAGCAATTGGAGCTTTTGATGACTACCGACGCCCATGGACATTCGCATGATTGTTACGCAGATACGTTGCCCTCCTATCATGCTCACCAATGGGCCACAGTGGCGATATGATATTTTTCTTCAAGTAGTCTCTACAATTATTATATTTACGCTGGTAAATAATACAATGCGATTCTGGAAGGATGCAGGTACCGAGGAAGACCAACTCACACCATGATCAGATCGATCGGGTCCTGTGTCAAGGGGCTTCGTCTTCGTATAAGGGTGTTTGTATGAGGAGTGTATGAAATTGGTGGGGGCAAGGCACATGTGGTTATCCATTCTCCCTGCACAAACAGGGAACTCGCGTGAAAATGTGTTGTTGTCAATGATTATATTTTCATCGCCGGATATGACATCGTGCTGAAATGCGTGTGGTTTATTTAATTATTTAAAAATCGAACTACTTTCACGGATTTTATCGCGGTTTATTTAATTATTTAACTAGCCCGACGTTTCGGAAGCTTTACAGCAACCACGAGTGGACCCGTACCACCCGTGCGTCATTGTAATGAGCAACATTCGCGTAAACTTAGGACATCAACATATCATCGTGCCATCAACATTAACGTTTAGCGTACTTTACAACCTCGGACACGTAATTATACGTATTAGGGTTCCGTAGGCACGACGTATATGATTATAGTAGTTTACGTACGACTCCTGTGACTCTGACTGTCCGCTGACTTTGATAAAACATAGTAGAGTCGATTGAAGTTTTATTTCAACCCTAACGATCCGCCCCGGATTCATCCGTTATCTAAAAACTACAAAAAAATCAATTACATAAAGACAGCCTTTTGGGACTTTGGTTTATGATATGTATAGATAATACTCGTTCCGAGTAGGCGCAATCTTGATGAGTTCCCTGCTCCCCTCTAATGGGCCACCGGAAACCCACACCCTACACTACCCATATACCCTGTATTGTAGCTTTCTTAGTATAGGGGAAGAGACGAGAAATCTGAGCCTTCTTACGACGGCGGATACCCATAAACATACCCATAAATAGAGTGCCGATGCGTTGCCGTCCTTTCGTCCTCCCCTCCAGTAGTAATTATAATCATTTATTATCAACACTACTGTCTGTCTGTGTGTACTGTACTACAGAGATCGCGCTATACACACGCATGAGTACTACAGCGCTGTACCACGTGGGATGGGGAGCCCCTCGCTCAAGACCTTGGGTCAGGTCGTGGTCCAGAGTGAGAGCGTGTGGAAGACCGTATATATACTATTTAAGTTTTTTATCTATAGATAAAAAACTTAAACTTGGCCCACCTGGCCCGGTGTTAATCCTCTCCAAGAGCTGTTCATTCACATCAGTGCCGAGGCCATTTTAGCTAACGCGGGCTAACTGCACTCGACGTCAGAGTCGGATGATGAGGGACTCCGCAGTCTCTCTGGCCATGATAATCATATTTAAGTTAGCTACTACAAACGTTCTCACATCGGAATGTACCTCTCCGGCATCAGGCGATGAAGGTGCATTCGGCTTCTCTTCGCTTCCACAGCATACGTTGAGGTCTGAAAACAACTCACAAAACAAGTGCCAAACTTTATTTTCTTTTTAAATAAAATAAAGGTTGTTCGAAGGGGGAGTATGCTCTTCTACATCTCTAGGTGAACATCTATTGCGCAACAGCGGAGGCAAATCCTGCTGGTAAAAATTTAGGTCACCCTGTGACCATAATTGCTGTAAAGCTTCTGAAACTTCGTTCTAGTTAAATAATTAAATAAACCGCGATAAATCCCGTAAAAGTATGTAGTTTTATTGTAATGAGTAACATTCGCGTAAACTATGAATATGTTTAAAAATAAGTAAAAAAAAAAGGTAATGTTTGCAGCGGAATCGTGTAAGGGAGGTGCGCTTCGTTCACACAACACCAGTGTTAAGTGACGGCTATGGCGCATTTGAAGTCGACCACAAACATCGTCTCACTAGATTTTTATGTTACATTTATGAACACTCTACTACTAGATCAGTCATGTCCACTGAAAAAACATGAGTTATTAAAATACCTAATTATTCACAAACAGATTATCATTGCGTAGTTAGTGACACCAATTTTATACACAAGCCAAGAGAAGAAATTTCCCATAAACGTGGGAAAAAATCTTTTTTCGTTGTTATATTTATGGGCCAATATCCAATGTAGGATATTTAATCGACTAGCAGTCTTTGCAAAGAAGTGGGTATGTATTGTCGTGACGTTCACTTAATCTCAAACAATTATAGTATTTAGCGCCCTACGGTTTCACCCGCGTGAAATGGGATACCCCATGGGATGGTGTTTTTGGGATGAAAAATATTTGTTTAGAAATTATATTTCGCACGGATATTTTACCTAATATATTATAATTAAGTTACCATGACAACAAATTCAATATATATGAAGGAACTACGTCCATCGGGACAGCAAAGTGTCAATAATTTCTGCAGCTATATAAGGATTTATTTTGATTTTTTTTTCACACCTCTGGTAACATTTTCGTGCTTTTCATACCGATCTCTAACGTTTTAGCCTATGTTCATCAGAGATAATGCAGGATTATAATGGTAAAAGATTTTTTAAAACCGCTCCAGTAGTTTGATAGGCTATTTTGTGTAAACAAACAAACAATTTTTTAAACTTTATAATATTAGTATAGGCTACGCAAATCGGGCCGACAAAAACGTAGTTCTGGAATACCGCCACTGTCTTACTGCGGTCATATTTCGTGAGGTTTATGATAGTCCATGTTACAACGGGCTAACCAAATAACATGTCCTGTTACCTTCCATTGCTAGTGTTCAGGTCGTGATAACGTTTTGTGAATCGATAGAGCAAGTATGTGTGAAAATGACGCGTAACGTTCCGAGTCATAGTAATGTTCCAAGTGGTTAGAGCCTAGGAGCGAGAGAGCATAGCAGGTCGTCTCTTTCACTCCATCGGATGATGCGTTCACAGATCAATTAGAGAACCGTTATCACGTAAAATTATATAGTCCATAACCCGAACTACGGACAACCAGGTTTTTATAAAATAGGGAAACGAGGTCACAAATATTGGCATAAGCAGAGGTTATCTATATCCCTCCATCCCCGTATTTCTTTATAATAATATTGAGGCTGGTAAAAAGTCCTTGGAGAGAGAGATTAGTAGGTCGTGAAAATACTTGTAAAATTGGAACATACCTTTTTCATTTATAAACAATATATACTTTCAAAGTAAATTATATTATATCCAGCCAGTGTCTCATACATAAAACCTTTTTCTGAATGGCCTGGTAACTTTTAGGAAACACATAGGCAGTATTTCCCAGTACACCGGTACAATTCTATAGGAGTTAAAATTCCTAAAACAAAGGTGAAATTGTGTTAGTGTAACCCACATTCCCCTATCAGGGTACTTCGTTGGTGGCTCTGCGCTCGTCACTCCGCCGAAGGTAATAAATCAGTGGGTTAATTATTTTGATTAAAGTACTGGCCATTCTTACTTTCTGGGCCACATTCCGCGAACCGCGCGGTGTGGTCCCGCGATGAGGGTTGCTTTAATTGCACCTTCTCTCAAATACGGAACCTTTATTTTGTTTTAAGTAGGTATTGGGTACAAACCGGAACACTGTAATCTTTAGTTAGCAGCTGAAACGGCACAACCGGGGTGGTACCTCTCGCAGCATACCGCCACCAAGTGTGTATGCTATCGCGTTTCATGAGGTCTGTGAGTTTCCGGTGGCCCATTGGATAAAAGTGAAGGTGGTAACATATCTTCATGTTATATATGTCTATTGTGATTGTGTCCTTATATTGTAAAAAGGATGTCAAAGGTATACAAAAATCTGGTGTTTGTAAGAGATCGGCTAGAACTTTTCTTTTATAAATGTGGCATAGGTATGAGAAACCAACCCTGGATCACCATCATCATCAGCACATAGAGTTCGACGCAAAAATAGAGTTCAGAAGTTGGGCTTTCTCTTTTGGGCCATGGGCCAGGGACTCATCGTTCCGGTGCAAGGTAGGGAGGGAGGGATGGCTTAGCTAAATTCCCTAAAACAGCCTCAGCCAGTGCCCAGAAGGCACGAATGCCTTTAGGAAGGCGAACTAGACTCTAATCCAACTAGTATCCAATTTTGCTTACGTGCTCCGACTTTGATTTGGCAATACACTTTTTGAAGGACCTACAGACAGAATAATACTACTTCTTTAGTGTTATGTGTAAGGAGTTCATTACTTAAAGTTATAAGCTTTATGACAAATAAGTGTGCTGGTGACGCGGGTGAAATCTCGGACATTGGTAGTCTTAGTAACTTTGTTAGTTAGTTAGGATGTATAGTTGTTTGCGCTCAATCACGTCCACGCTAATGACTGTTCAATAATTTTGACAATGTTATAGCTTATGTACCAGAATAACACATAAGCTATAGGAAATACTAAGTTTTGCACGTGGATTTGTCTGTAGTCAACGCGGACGGGTTTGCGGACAACGACCGGTGAAGAATAAATTGACGCAGTGTGTCGAGCGGGTGTCGGGCCGTCATAAGCGGATTTATATACGAGTAGCGGCTGAGATCTAGAGCACGTGCTCTAATTATACACGACGTAAGGTGAGTGCACAAACGCGGAAGTGACGTTAGGGTGCTGACACACTAGCAGATTCACTTGGTTTTCTAGATTCTAGACACTAGGGGCAAACGTATTCAGAATCTACGGTTCCCGCTACGTAATGAATAATTTAATAAAAATCATGTCAATTCTTTGAAGAAAAGTGCAGAGCCGACAAGAGTGAAAACTTAGAACTGTATATGTAATGCAGCTACGCAGTTTAGCGTTTGGTGACAAACAATTGAAAGAGACTCAAGTTTATTTTTTTTTTAACTACACGATTAAAACTTATTGCCCTATACCGATGGAACGGCCACAGCAGGCCGACACAATCGGGGAATTGAGGATTGACGTGCTCCACGAGCCACGGGTATATAAAACGGGCTATTTCCGGAATCCGGACTCATATTGCAAATTGACACATCCTATTCTGTTCTGTAAGAAGTAGTGCCATGCTGCGTAAGAGGAGGTGGTGCCATGCATGGTGCATGACACTGCATCCTCCTGTGCAACGGATTTGAGCCGGCAACACCGGGGAATCGCCTCTCACTCATTTCATATCGCCGTTAAGTGACATCTTCATTATAATATTTTGTGCGGTTCGTGAGCAGCCGGTGGCCCATTGGGGAGAGGGAGGAGGGCAACGCTTCAGCGTAGTAATTATGTGGATGTTCATGGGCGTCGGTAGTTGTAAATGGCGCTTGATCGTTTGCTCCCCTATTCTATAAAAAATGGGCGATTAAGCTATAACATTATTATTATCATGTGAACGCAGCCTTATCTGGGATAATGTTGAATCCTATTTCGATAGGTATTATTGGTGTTGTTCCAGTGTTAATGGGAGCTGTAATGGTTTTCTGATCCATATGATGGGTGGCGCAATTTATCAAGAACTGTTAAATTGCTGACGCTAACTACGTTCGATCGTTATATTTTTTAACGGGTTATATTACATAGACACCTACTGCCACAGAGCAATTAATGTATTTGTTCTGTGTCTACTGTAAACAGTTGGAGTGTTTAGCGACTAGCAAAGCCCGGTAGGTAAGACGGTTCCTTATGATATTGATAACTTAAGTTTACGCGAATGTTACTCATTACAATAATATTACTTTTACGGATTTTATCGCGGCTTATGTAATTATTTAACTAGCCCGACGTTTCAGATCGATATTCCCCCTATGTTATAAAAAAAGGCACATGGCGCTCCATAAGAGAGATCTATGTCTAACAGTGGATGTACTCAGGCTGTTCATGATGACGATGAAACCAACAGGCAGGACCGGACTGGGCCCACATCTCCTAACACAGTACATAGCTCCTAAGCCACCAAGTACAAGCTCCAAAGATACGAAACATTTCCAACAAGTTTACATCGATCTCACACATGGTAAGATTGAAAACATATATTTTGTAGATTGTTTATAAGTTGACGCATCACGCACAGTTGTTTCACGTAGGTATTAAGGTTGGCTTGGTATCAACATAAAGACACAACAAATATGACATGACATGACATGACATGACATGATATGATATAGTATAGTATAGTATAATATAATATAATATAATATAATATAATATAATATAATATAATATAATACAATATAATATAATAAAATATAATATAATATGTATAATTTATAATAATTTAACGCATTACAAACAATAAGATATTGATGGAATCAAGTTGTTTATAATGATCTGTTGACAAAAGTTGTAATGTTCCAAAAATATATATCTAAATTAAAAAAAGGGGCCATGAATATTTATCTTCGTAATGCGCACGCGAGACAATTTATTATACCTAGATATATGTATATTTCTTTCTTCCTTCTCTCACAGCTACAGGCATGCCTATAGAATAGAATAATTTTATTTATTCTTTCAAAAATAATTGTAACAGTACAGTGTAGTATGTATGTAGCCTTCGGCTTCCTTCCTCTTTTTTGCACGTCATTTATCATAATGTATAAAATCTCTATGGGAAAATGTCAGCGAACAAATCGGTTGAATGACATGAGTTTAAGACGAAGGACTTATACTCATTTTACCTAGGGAGATAATCTTGAATATCTTTATAGGCTATCTATAACACAATGTTGGCAATCAAAGTTCAAAAGTAATTGAATAAAAATATTCAACAATTAATCGCCTTATATATTTTTTAAATTCTGTCTAATACTTGACCGCTTCTTAAATTTTCCGTCTAATAATATTATTTAGTGTACAAGTAATACTAAACTGAATATGCCGATGGTGCAATAATTATTACAATAATGTTTATTAATGTTCCTGTTTTAAACTATTATTCCAAGCTATCTAGTGTGAGTTGAATGTACTAACATCTCCTACGTAAAATCTATGTATAGTCGTAGTTCGAAGGTTAAGTCAGAGATGGCGTGCTTTAAGTTCATGCACGTATTAATAGATGGCGCGCCATACGAGTAATAATATTTTAAAATGTTTGAATACGTCGGCAATCATATTATGATAGCAGCTGACATTATGAATAATCTGAATTTTTTTTTTCATTTTATGTTTATATATAAAGAATTTCTCTACTGTGCATGTACTACATTACGTATAAAGTAGGTACCTACCTACGTTCTTCCATTAAGTAGACAAACATTTATAAAACCGACTTTTACTATACTTATACATTTGTTTTTTTGCCCTTTAAAGTATATGATAAAAATATTATGTTATTTTGGAGAGATAATGAAGGAGAGCACAACCGGGGAAGTACTTACTTCAAGCAGTGACGTAACCATTTGTAATAGGTAGTGCCATACTGCATTGCGACCGAATTGGGCCGGCACAACCAAGGAGGCACGTCTCGTTCTCATGATATTGCCGTAAAGTGATATCTTCAGTGTCGCGTTTCGTGTGGTTTGTGAGTAGCCTGCAGCCCATTAAAGAGAAGAGGATTGGTAAACCCAAATAAAACCGTGAGAACGTAACAAGAAAATATTTTACCCACACAATTCAGTTTTACTTCTTATGGCGTAAAAAAATTAAAATTCCTTAATTTAAATAGTGTTGTAAATCAACAATAAACTATAATTCTCGATAACCAAACAGAATAATAACAGACACAATAAACAGACACAGATAATGTAAGCACAGCGCCCCCTGTCGGCGAGTTTCCGAACTCAACGAGCTATAGGAGGCTGCTTATACCTCACGAGACAGACACGACAACAATCTACCGTGGAGCCTTATAGAGGAAGTGAGAAACGCTCTCGGTCTTGGGTACCTCTGTACCCCTCTTACTGTATTGTAGTGTTATTGTAGCATTGCAGAGCTACCTCTTGTTTATTGCTTTATGAATTTCCGGTGTCACCGAGGAGGTAGATCCATCGAGCAACGTAAATTCGTTCCTAGCGAGTGACAGATCCTAGCACTAGAATTTTCTTGCGACTTACACACGGCGTCTTGCGCAGAGACAGCGAAACGTACCGTGCAGGATGCGGCAGAAGGTTTAAAGAAAAAATATTTCATTTCTTCAATTCAAATAAAAGTTTACATCTTAGATGATCTATTCTATAAGCAACGGGTGGCAGTTCGCAGAAAATGCTGGATACAGCGCCCTCTACACTGATCCAGGGAGCCAGGGATCCAGGACGGGTAACTCCCACTTAGAACTAAGGCTCAGGCCTTTAGGCTACGTCGCAGTCGAGCTTGCTTCAATAGCCGGAGGCCAGGTTTTATACCAGATTGGGGTCTCTTATACGACTTGGTAAGGTTGGCGGGGAGCCGCTGGATGCAAGTGGCTCCGGCCCTATGGCGCTCTATGGGGGGGACCTATGTCCACCAGTGGACTTCATCTCGCTGAAGATGAGGATGATAGGATTCTCTTGTTGCTGATAGATCTGCAGGCTCTAACTGGCGAAGGCTCCGGCAGTGGCTTGTAGTAGACAGTAGTACACTTCTCGTGCCGTCCCCAACGCACTTTACTGGCGCTTAATTAATGTTGGCCGATGTATAAATTAGGCATTTCCGCTTAAAAAGGGACTACACGTTTGCATAAACGTCATTTGGGGGTTTCTGGACGTTGTTAGCCACAATAACAGTCTTGTGGTGCCTAACAACTTCAACTATAAAAAGTGCATATTAATGAACCAATTTTCTAGATGATTTCACACAAGCTTGTGTAAAGAGGATTCAAGGATACGACATGCTGTCGTGTATGCAAACTTTTAAAACGTCGAAAATTATATTGTGTAGAGTTGTGACAAATTATTAATGTGAATATCGACAATGTTCATGTTGTTGACCTATGTCTATCGAGTTCCTAATTTAAGACAATTGACAATACAAGCACAATAAATAAAATTCTAGTTTTATTAATTTCCAGCGGCGCTTTTTAGACGAATGCAACGGCTTTTTGGTGTTTCATTAATACGATAGTCTTCTGAATGTAACCCAGTAGGTATAGACTATATGTACATAGCTTTTAAAATTTACGTTAACATTCATCGCGACTAGATACGACTTAAGAGTGTAACACGATCTCGTTCGTCTTCTAGGAAAATTGATTGATTTAAAATACTGAACTTATGATATGTTTTGACGTGATAACGTCTTGTCAATCTAAAACGTTACGGCATGCACGAAAAGCTCGCCCGCTCCATGGAGCGGTGTTCACAGTTCAATTAGAAAATAGTACACTGATTTACAGACAAACGGTTTATGTCATAACTGATAGGCTTGCGTTTACCCACTGTGTCTCCTGGAACGCGTCGAGCTCGCCGATAATGGAGCAAGTATTAATTATTCCATCGATATGTTACGTGCACATGCCTAAACGTGTATAAGTGAGAATCGGTTTACGAGGAAGCCAATCAAGCGGCGACGCCTCGACTAACTGCCGCTCTCTGGGGGCTGGGGGATGGGGCCAGTGGCACTGCGTACTAAACCGCGGTTTAAATAAGCACAGCGTCACAAAACGCTCCGTATAAAAGATGTGATGCTCATGTTAAGTTGTTTTTAAGGCAGCAAAAAAGTACGTTTAAAACTCACTAACATTTTAGAATTGTTCAATATGAAATCGTGTATCTTGTATTTTTGGATACATGGAAATATTTATTACATGTAATAATAATCTGTCAAGGGAATAATTTCTTTACTCGGAACAAATACATCCGTAAAATTGTTAGGGCTGTATGTATGGAAATAAAAGTGAGAAAAATGCAATAAAACAATAATGAGATTATTCAATATAAAGGGACGGCCTGGCAGTCTTCTTTCTTATCCGGGTTCACATACTATGAATAGGCGTGAGTATTCGTGCGAGAGAAATATCATACTGCACGTAGCTTTACAAGTCCTGTAATTCAGTTATACAGTCTTACTACGGCTGGTCGATAACTGGCCGAAACGACGAACTTAAAAAAAGATAGGCAAACAAAATTTATTACATTATATTCTATCATGTGTCTTAAGTACGAGTACTGCTCCTGTATTGAATACAATTCAATTGAGGTCTGGCGGTCAAAATAAAGTCACTAATCCGGACATGATCAAAAAGATACAAAAAATCGTACTGAATAAACGGCGCTTGAAGTTGCGGCAGACGGCAGAGATGGTAAGCGTTTCTTCTGAATGCGTTTTTTACATTTTACACCAACACTTGCGAAATAATGCTTTGCGCCCGATGGGTACCGCCTTTTGCTGTGGTACTAACGAGTTTTTGTGGCGTTATGTGACAGTAAATGAAACATAGATGAATCATTATACTCTTGAAATAAAAGAACAATGTATGCAGTGGACTGGGAGCGGAAAACCTGCGCCGAAGGAAGCAAAGACCGTTTTGTCGACCGGCAAAGTGATGGCGACTGTTTTTGAGATGCTCGAGGGATTATTGTAACGGATTATTTGCAAAGAGGAAAAACAATAAACGGAGAGTGTTATGCAAACTTACTGCAAAAATTTTATGAAGAAATCCGATAGAAACGACCTCATTTAACCAAAAAAGAAAATTTCCATCCACCACGACAACGCACCTGTCCACTCGGCACGTCAACTGTCAACTGCAGCCAGTTGCCAAACTTCATGAATTGCGGTTTGAATTGTTACCGCATCCCCCCTATTCCCCAGATCTGGCCCCGTGTGACTTCCACTAGTTCCCGAATCTCAAGAAATGGTTGGAAAAGAATGGAAGCTCAAGAAACGTAGACGAGTATTTTGAGGGGATAGAAGAAACAGATACTTATCAATCACCCCTCGTACATTTACACACAGCTTGCAGTCCAACACTTGCACATTAGTTTTACAATAAATGTGTAGAGTCCGTTCAATTAAAGATCAACATTATTTCACAAGACTTTCGTCCATGTGAACTATTCGCCGCTCAGTCCTATAATGTGCCATGTTCACCATAGTTTCTTACAAGCTAGCGCTCGGGGTTGTGTCAGGGTAGACACCGGTGTCTAATCACAATGGCACCGCCGCTGGTGTTGAATCACAGTGGTACCGCCGCGCCGGTGTCGGAGCAAAGCGGAAAGTCACCCTTCGATCCCAGTTCCAAACGCACCGTCAAATATATTATACATGAAAAATAAGTTTTCATAAATGTACTCTCTCTATTTCATAAATGTACTCTCTCTATTTCATAAATGTACTCTCTCTATTTCATAAATGTACTCTCTCTATATCATAAATGTACTCTCTCTAATTTCATAACTGTACTCTCTCTATTAGTCAGCACTCTGAAATGAAACCACTGTCGACTGTCGAAAGTGACAAAATATCCTAAATAGTTCCTTTTTTTTTTGTTGACGTGGGGAAAAGCATTAACACACCTTCACTGGCTCGGGTTGGGACCCAGTGGTGTGTGGGGCTCGCGGCACATCATATGGTGCTGAATACCCACAAAAACCACCGCGAGTGCCACCAGTGCCGCCTTTGGAGAGATGCCCCGGAACAGCAAGTCATCAGGGAACCTCGACGGCAAGTCATCCCCCGAAGGGACCGACGCCACCTCCACAGAAGGAGTTGTCCCGCACCACATGACAACCCCACCGACTTTGGGACAGTGCAATGGGGTGAGGTTCACATCCTCGCCCCCTGCCCCGTGCGCAAAAGCGCCGCCACCTTTCGCTCTTTTATGCCCTCTTCTTATAAGAGGGACACAAAGAGCGGCACCTCTTCCCGCTCTCTAGTCCCCTCTTCTTATAGGAGAGGTACTAACAGCAGCCAGCCACCTCCTCGGTTCAATTGGCTTCGCCCAATTTGTCTCGGATCACCCCAGTCTACTGAGCCCCACTGCCACGGCAAGGCTTGAACTATGGCGGGCATCCCAAATAGTTCCTAGCTCAAAAAATAATAATCATTATTATTATTTATCGTTATGAATTACAGTTAATTATGCTGATATGAATATTTTTTTAATATGACGTCATCATACGAATTTGAGTCAAAAATATCTAATATAATATCTTTCTTGTAATGTAAGTCCAAAACACTTCCTTCCGATCGTAGGACAGGTCTAGTCTAGTCACTTTACGGCGGTATCATGCGGAGCGGGAGGATCCTCTCCGGTCGTGCCAGCCCAATAATCCGCTACTTCTTAGATCTGGCTAGTTAATATACATGCATCGTTTCAATCCTAGCAATTGTGTAATTAAATAGACGTTACGGTAAGATAATACTCAAAGAAGTGTTCATACTTCCTATTATTAAGAGTGACAACTGCTATGTTTCGTCACCTAAATTAACTAAATGGATATAGGGATAATAAGAGCAGAGCTAAAATTTAAGCTATCTGCTAACAAAAATCGAGCAACTATTGTGTTGCTTATAAACATCCATGACCTGAAGTAGACGTCTAATGTAAAAGAGGTCATGGAATTACATTAGTCAACCTATAGCGCGATGTATTATGCTAACAGCGACATCTGTTTTGGCATTTAGAAAACAGGAATATGTTCTTTGACAATGTATAGCATATAATGTAGAGGAAGGCCGGTATATGACTGCGAAAGTCCGTCTTATTTAACAGAGATGGAAGATGAGAATTGATAATTGTCTTTGTCCACCTAATCTGACATGCAGATTACGCAGACGCAGAAAAAAGAGAGACTTATAGTACCATACATTTGCTTGCTCTTTAGACTTAGTCTGGCGCGTTCTGGGCTGGCTTCCCATTTCTGTGATAAAATATGGGGAGAGAAATTGTGTTAACAACGATAGTGTAATCAAGCGCAACTCCAGCGTTACGCTTTAAGCGCTTACGTCACTTACGTGCCTTTAGTATATTTTGATTCAGAAAATATGCTTTATTGTGCAAAATCACATAGTATATAAGTAAATAAATACAATACAATACATAACATGTGAGCAATGTTAGTTTAGGGATTTACACATGAAAAAATGTTTTAATGAACAGGGTTTTGCCTAAAATGAGGTGTGCAAATGTTGCAAGTTACCTACGTATTAAAAACAATAGTGATTTTACCAATTCCTTGTAATGTAAATCATTTGTTAAGTACAACAATATTAAATTAAACGGCTCCCGACTATACAATCGTGGTAAGGTTATTTTTTATTTGCACTTAAAACACTTGGCTTATTTTATAATATACTTGTATCGATCATCTGCCTAAAATCAAAATACTCGTATTTAATGCGGCTAAAAGTCTGCCACCATATTGAAGAACGTCTCGCAATGACAATCCGGTTAATCGTTGACCTGTCACAGATCGGCTCTGTTTTTCGAAAAGGCTAGGTGTAATGTAATATGGCGATTTATACAATACCACTACGGCATATATATATAAAAAATCAATAACTATTTAAAGCAAGCAAATAATAATTAAGGCAAGTACGGTTATTAGGTATTATGTATACAAGTGTTATAGAAGGTATGTACCTACTAATAATTACGCAAAATTATACATTTATTTTATTAATCAATGCAAATTATGTAAATTATCATAGATTAAACTTATAGCTTCCATAATAAATAATTTAATACATGAATAAATATATAATTTAATGATTTGCTTGGCTTTGATTGGCGATTAATGCAGATCAATAAAATGTGTAAGATTTGTTGGGATTTTTCAATTTCTCGCGGATACGGTCTCCCGTCAGGTGGTCGCGCATGCAGCGGGGCCAGGTCACGTAGATGAGCATGCGGTCCATTGTCTGCCCTATTGAACATAGCGCTCGACAATCGAACCACAAACTCATCCAGCGACTCTATCCGCAAGTCACGCGCGATCACATCATTGCGGGCGTAGCGACCGGCACCCGTGATGACCCGTAGGGATATATTTTGCTGGGCTTGCAGGCGTTTCCGCTGGGCCTGGGAGGTTAGCGCGTACCATGCGGGGGCGGCTTAAGTGAGGCGTGGCCGGATATATGTCTTGTAAATCCCCAGCTTCGTCCGTGTAGGAAGTCCGGACGCTAGTACCGGCCACAGCAAAGCGCGGGCTGTTCTCGCTTGGTTGACCGCTCGGTCCACCTGCGAGCCCATCCGCAGCGCGCGGTCGATATTGCATCCGAGATACACGACTGGGAATTCCCAAGACACATCCTGGCCTCTAAACTTTAACCGCCCCGGCATGGAGCGCCTCTTGCTGACATATAGCGCCGTCGTCTTATCCACGTTGACGGACATGCGCCACCTGTCGAGCCACTGCGGCAACCGGTTCAGCATGCGCTGCATGCGCCCAGTTGCGAGTTCCGGCTTTCGGGACAAGGTTACGTAAGCGCTGTCGTCGGCGAACAGCGCGAGCATGACATCCACCTTACCCTCTCCCGAAGGATCGTTGAGTGTGGGGATGTCGTTGGTGTAGACCGCGTACAGCCAAGGGGATAGGCAACTGCCCTGTGGCACTCCGGCACGTATGGCCTTCACCGAGGAGTGCCTCCGCTCCACCGCTACCCGGAAGGTCCTACCTTCCAAGAATGACGCCACTAGTCTCGCAAACGCCCGCGGGACGCCAGCGTCCACCAACTTGTACAAGAGTCCCGGGTGCCACACCCTGTCGAAGGCCTTCTCCATATCGAGAAAGACTGCGACAGAGTGTCTCCCCTTG
>JAFELO010000005.1:605966-638455 GCA_017140195.1 Eumaeus atala | reverse complement strand
AGGGACACACCTAGGGGTTACCTTCTTGGGGCTCTCCAGAGCGGCGGCGAAGCTGCGATATCGCGTCACGTCAACCGATCCGCTGGAGAAGGCAGGCTCGACGTACCCTGCAGACACAGCAGTCGAAACGGAGGCAGAGGCGACTTCCGGCGACGTCGACGAGTCCTCCTCGGGCGCCGTTGGGCCAGCCATTTCCGAATCGCGAGCCACAGGTGACGTATGCAGTGATTCAGGCGGGTCGTGTGCAGACAGAGATTGCGATGACGTAGAGGTGGCGGTCGAGTGTGACTCCTCCACTGCGAACAGCTTGGAGAGTCCTACGGCGGGCGAGGACGCCGCGCGCTTCTGCGGGCGTAGCTCTTCCAGCTCCGCTAGGAACTCCTTCTTCTCCTCTGCAGAAGGGAACAGGGGCCTCCTCACGATCATCCGTTCAGCCTTCTTCCGTGGCATTCTTCGTGTTGGTGGTAGGTCCTCCGTCGGACTCGCTGTTCACTGCCCCGACCTTTCTTCAAAAAGGTCGGGGAGTATGTCGCGCGGTGCGGCTTCGGACCTGTTGGGTCTAGGTCTCCTCTTATATACCAGACTATATGTATACAAAAAGCTCGTTGGCTTCGTCCGAGTTCTAAGCACGGCACGGAATAACAATTATTCCGGACCGCGTTCCGAACAAGGACGAGAGGGCTGGATCGCAAGCGGGACGACACTATCGCTCCCTCACCTTCCGGCAAGAGAGGGACAGCAGGCGTTTCCGAGTGCGTTAGTGTGGATGATCCCATATCAGTAAGAAGTCGGGAAGTTAGCGGTGTTAGACCCCTGTGCCTTGGAGAGCCCGTCGACGCCTGCGCCTGATTGTGCGCCTGCGTCGTGTCGGATTGTAGTCGTAGGTCGCGTAGACATGTATCGACCAGAATATGAAGGCCTGAATATATCGACACGCGACTGGGAGATTGTTCATTAAAAACAAACTTGATTCCAGAGTGAAATGACGAAGTGCGGTAAAGCGTGACGCTGATGTTATGCTAGGCTGTTTGCTGTTTCACACGATTTCACTCCTCATATTTCTTTCATACCGCGCCCCTTTAATCGTTTGTTAAGGAGATAGTGCTTTTCCTTTTTGTGACGCGGATATACTCATTTACGGGCTATTACTGGCCCTGGGCGGGATCTGGTGGTGTGTGGGGCTCACGACACATTATACTCGTGGTGTCGAATACCCACAGAAATCACCGCGATTGCCGTTGGGGGTCTTTTCTCTACTTATAATGATCATTCACGCGAAGAATAAGCTCTGCTGCTGAAGTGGCAAAGTGACCAGCCCTTTGCTACTTTAGCGAGGGAGACACACTCAGAAGATGGCAGATAGGCCACTAAGGTACTGGAGTGGAGGCCGCGTTTAGGAAAACGAAGTGTTGGTCGACCATTCACCAGGTGGGAAGACGATCTTGGTGCAGTAGCTGGTCCAGGACGGATGCGAGTAACAGGAGATCGATCGTCTTGGCTTTCATTGAAAGAGGTCTATGTCCGGCAGAGCACCGATAGGGGCTGGTGATAAAAATATAAAAAGAATTATGTTTCACTTCAAACATCTGAGATTTCTCGTTTGTCTCCTTATACTGTAAAAAGCCACACTAAACACGGTTTAAGCTGCCGTTTGCGCACAATGGCGCCAAGCCCCGCACAATAGCGCAGCTCAATATTGGTTAATAAAGCAATAATCATGAAAACTTGGCTGCGTTACCATAGTGTCGGTTTTTCCGCGTCCATACTTACTAACTGTGTCAGATATACGACCGGAGTGGACCTCTGATTAAAACTAGATACTTTAATCCATACTTAATGTTATAAAGCTTAACTATACTTCATATTATACATTTTTGAAGCTTAAACTGCCTCGTGGTCTTTTTTCCGGTCCTGAACTCATGCTGTGGAAGGGCTTAATCGGATTCCTATTCCTGAGTCTCCCCCCTCCCTTGCGTCCCTACACTGGGTGGACGGTGTCGTGTCTGTGAGCCTGTTTGCTGAAAGTGTTTGATAGTAGTCTTGGCGTGGTCGTATTCGTCCGACAGAATGTTTCTGGGACGACGATTGAAAGTACTCGTGTTTGTCGAGATTGCGTACGCACCACGGACAGCTGGTGGCCATTCGCAGGCAGCGATTTTGTACTTATTGCAAAATCTCTATGCGAGAGGGTCTGGCGTGTGAGGGTCTACGCTGGACTATGACAGTATCGAACGTATACAGTTCTTGTAGAGCGAAAGCTTGTTTCTAAAGACATATTACTTTCAGCTTTAACTAGAATAGAATAGAATAATATTCAGTGATAAATTGCTAAATTACATAGTACATGTTACAACAAACAAAGAACCTACATTACACAGTATACACAATAGACACCTCTCTTAGGTAATAAAACTTGTCTAAGACGTGCCACACTTTATTACTGACTTTGGTTATGTGTATTTCGAAGGTGAAAGCACGAACAGTGACTCCGCGGTACTTCACAGAATTTATTCGGGGTATTTCTGTGCCGTAGAGGGTTGCTGTTTATGGTGCCACATATAGTGTTGCTGTGTCTGGCGCCAACGATAGTTGCGCCACCGAAGTATATAGCTCTACCCTTTTAAGACATGTAATTTTCCATCGTGTGAACCACCCACCCCGAGTGACGGCCCGCTGGCGATTAGCGCCTCGTGGTCCAGTGATAAGTATGTTCAGCCACAGATGTGAGGTCCTGGGTCAAACCAAAAAAAAGTGTTAACATTTGATTTTTACATTTCGACTAACAGTGCGTTGGCAGGAAAGCTGGCGGTGTAAGCGCCTTCGCATGATTCCTTTCCGGTCGTGTCTAATTGCCATCCCATCGGTGGGCGAATGAGCGAATTGAAATTGCCCCTGCATGCGCAAATGTTTGTGCACATATTATAGCGCACAAACACTTCGCTCCTCTCAATAGAAATGGTCACTGTAACAAAAATTCCGTCAGGACGACACAACCGTAAGGCTAAAGAGTCTGTTTGCTTGGCCGCGCTAAACCTCAGGTCAGGAAATAGCAAATAGATCTGTTATAATCTTAGTTATATTTTTATATATAACACGGGTTAATTTAAACATTAAAGAAACTGAGTATTGAAAAAATGATTCTGTAACTGTAATCATAGAGCATATTGAAAATTATAATAAAAATCACCGCCTTTGCAATAAAGAATATCCATCCGCTTACTAAAGTTTTAGTAATAGTTAAAGTTTAAACAAGCTGAGTTGACATCGATGTCATGGTGGGTGTTAGGGGGTTGTATGGCGCTAATAAAAACATGAACAGTTTAATTTTGTTTTGGTGTTTTACATTTGTTTCGGCGTTAAGCTTTTTCATTGTGACTTATTGTATTGTTTTGCTAACAAGTTTAGTTTCGTCTTGTACTCTGTCTTCTCTTTATTGTTATTTTTTATTGTTAACGATTGAGTTGGTTATAAATATTTCATATTAAAATATTTGTACCAAACCGAATTTGTTTCTTTTATTTTTCTTGGAGTTATCTGTTTATGGTACAGATGCCGTGCGCGTTTCGTTCGGTTTGTGAGAAGCCGGTGACCGATTGGACGGCAAGAGGAAAGGGGAGCAACCCATTGGTATATAATAATTATGCTAGTCATTGGCGTTGGTATTCGTATCAGTGCTCTAATTGCCCTGTTGCCCTATGTTACAAAAAGAGTCGATAACGGATTACGTAGTTGACGTTTTATAGCCTCTCAAAGCGTCCCAAAGTGGTCTCCGCTTTTCACTCTTTTAGAGGGTATATATTATTATCTGTAATATCTGGTATATATTTTAGAGGGTATATATTATTATCTTTAATATCTGGTATATATTTTAGAGGGTACATGTTATTATCTGTAATATCTGGTATATATTATAGTGGGTATATATTATTATCTGTAATATCTGGTATATATTTTAGAGAGTATATATTATTATCTGTAATATCTGGTATATCCCGGAAGTCGGTTGTAATTCATTGTTCATGGCTGAGTATATTCTACAACATGTTCGCTGTGTAACAAGCTTATTTAATTGTTATAAGTAGACACATAGGGTCTCGATGGTCTACCAAAAGTAGAGCTGGCACAGAGAAATACTAAATTGCTATCACCAGTTACACTAAAGCTGACCAATAATGATAGGCCGGTTAATTGTGACCAAATTCTGACCAATTAGATCCACTAATGATACTATAATAATGTCGTCTAATCCGAATTTCGGCTACAGCGGCCATCGCTATCGCTAGGAGTCGTCTCCGCGGGACATATTATAGTTCACAAGTGTATGCGCAGACACAAGTGCACTCTCCATTACCTCATTTTCCCATTTCGATGGGACAGCAATCCGACACGACCAGAGAGAAACCGGGAACAGGACCGACGTTTTAAAGTACTCTCTGAGGTCCATCACCGTTAACTTTCTAACTCCGGACAGTTGTTAGAATTTGAAGAATCCTAACAGGACTTTTGGATGATCTGACCCGGGATTCACTTCTGTTGCTGAAACATGCTTACCATAACACCACGAGATAGTTAAGAGCCACTGCACTAGAGGCTAAGTTGGTTCAGAAATAAATGAAGCTCCCAATTTTGTCGAATGTTTTCCCAAAACCCGTAAAAGCTAACAAAGCACACGTTATGCCTTATTAGCTATGCCACGAAAACAATTGTGAATTATGGCAACCCCAAAACATCTATATCATGTGTGTGACAGGGAGATGTTTGCTGGGGCAAATATCGCATATTATATTAATACATCTTAAAATATATGTGTAGATAGCAAATATATTCGTCTCAGCTGGTTTTAATAAGATAACGTATACACAGAAGGTTTTTTATAGCAGTAGCGGGCAAAAGAGCAACCGATGGTTCCTGTTTGCAGTAATGGGTTGTAGTACATAACCATCAATGGGGGTGACTTGCGTTGCATCATCCCACCTCCCTTTATAGGTTCAAATATTCGACTGAAACGTAACAACTCCAACGAATTTTGACACCATAGCCACAATTTTTATTCTGTGTCAGCGAGCTTATTCGTGGCGTGATATCGGATACTCTAGTTCTCTGTCTTATGTCATCGTGACGTATTCTACGTAAAGAAACACCCAACATAGCACATTCAATAGCCCGTTGAGCTCACTTGCAGACCAGTCCTAAATTCAGAGGCCATGCTTCGGCCCCATAGGTCATCACAGGGAAAACGCATTGATTGAAGACATTTGTCTTCAAGCTCTGCGCTATAGGCGACGTGAGGATGTGATGGAGCTTTCAGAATGCAACCCAACTGAATCCTTTTATCGGCTTCCTTCCCACAGCTATATCTACCTAATTGAAATAGTTGGCAGAGGTGGACGTATTGGTCTACGACTTCGGGAATAGCACCATCGACGTTGACCAGCCTTGGGAGAACGTGTTCGTTAAATTGCCCAAGTTCATCTTAAGGCCAATACATTAGGTGGATTTATTTAGGCTGTGAAACGTTCTCTGCAGAAGCTCTCCAACGATTCGGATAACACAACGATGCTATCGGCGAAACGAAGATGGGAGAGGTATCGCCGTTAATATTTATGCCTCATTCTGCCCAGTTTAAAGTCTTAAAAGACGTCCTCCAAAGCATGAGTGAACATTGCAATAAAACTACTCTTACGGATTTTACCGCGGTTTATTTAATTATTTAACTAGCCCAACATTTCAGAAGCTTTACAGCAACCATGGCCACGGGTGGTCAGCCAGCCCGTGACCATGGTTGCTGTAAAACTTGCTGCAGCCAAGGAGTAAATTGTCCTGTAATTTTGAAGAAGTAATTTGTCACCTATCTCAAAAAACAATACAACATCACTTCCAAGCCATGCCTTGGGAGGTAAACACCGTTGAAGGACAAAATTTAAAAAATCTTTTTCGTTCTCGTAACACAGGTTCGCCTCCTGCCCTAAGAGCCTCGGCTGTAATTCCGTCCATCCCCGGAGCCTTTCCCACTTTAGGCTGCGCCAGAGCTACACTAATCTCACTGAGGCTAACGTTCCGAAGATCGCCTGACAAATATCGTGTCAGGCTTGCACGTGGATCGTTGTTCAGGGTATCGTGATGAGGAGCGTGTGACGTATACAACTTGCTTATATAAATACGTATGCAAAGCTTCGATCTCAGATAAGATCCCAGGCTTAGAAGAAAGAGTAAGAGTAAGAATCAGTTTTAACTTTCGTCAGATGACTTCTTCCAAACTTCTCCACAAAAACCTTCAACCCTCTATTTTTCTCAATCGCTTCGGTGACCCGTTGTGAATTTGAGCTGCGAAGGTCTCGGCGTATTAGTTGCTTTGAAAAAAGCTTGACATCGGAAGACGTAACATCTTCTTGTGCTCTGCGTTCCTTCATAAGTCCAAGCGTGTCATCTGAGAGTCTAGGTTTCCTGCTACAATATTCTTCACCCACGTCCCGCATGCATCCAATCACGCCACTCATGGCCTCGTCAATTGTCATTGTAGTTTCCGACATATCTAGGGCATCGAACCGGTTTTTTAATTCCAGTTGGAATTTTTCGGAACCTGCCATGGTTTGTCCGAAGTTAAGCCGGAGTATCGACTGTACTAATCGGGCACGGTCGCGGCTAAATTGCAATTAAATGGACATAAATTCGAGAAGGAAGCCAATAGAAGGATCCAGTTCAGGGTCGGGCAGTGTTCTGGAAGTTTCGTCACATTCTCACGTCGCTTCTACCGCAGAGCTTGAAGACAAAAGTCTTCAATCAATTCGTTCTCCCCGTGATGACCCACGGGGCCGAAACACGGCCGATTAATTTTGGACTCGTCCGGAAGTTTGCGGTAGCACAACGGGCTATTGAACGTGCTATGTTGGGTGTTTCTTTGTCCGATAGAATACGCAACGAAGTCATAAGGCAGAGTACTAAAGGTTCCAATATCACACGAAGAATGGGCTCACTGAAGTGGTAATGGACTGGTCACACACTCAGAAGATCAGATGGCAGATGGCCACTAAGTTTCTGGAGTGGAGGCCGCGTTTAGGAAAGCGAAGTGTCGGTGGTCGACCGTTCACTATCTAAGACTATCTCCATGCAGTTGCTGGTCTTGTTGCGATGAATGCGAGGAGCAGGAGATCGGCCGTCTTGGCATAAGATTCATCATTAAAAGAGGCCTATGTCCAGCAGTGGACCGATAAAGACTGATAATGATGAGTATGATGATGAATGCTCAGATCGGTACGGAACCCAAGCGAGTCCGACTCGACAGCTTTCCCTATACACACAAAATAAGAATGCAAATGTGAATATATGAGAAACATTAGAAACTTCACTTATTCTTTTTTTAATTTTCGCGCTCTTTCGAAGTACCCACGCTTGAATTTTGTTAAATAAACTTTACCACATATATCTAACATGTACCAAAGTAATTGGATTATTTTGAATGTAGAAGTCTTAAACATTGGAAATACGTAAAGTTCTACAGTATTATTTTGAACTTACACGCATTTAAATGCAGTTTTCTAGGTAACTTAATGTTCGTGCGGTAGCTACAAACCTATGACTTAGGTCCTATTTAAAAGTCATACAAAAGACTTTTGAATATGACTGTAGTCGTTCAGAGCAAGTCGTAGCTTCTAGCGATGTTAGTGTTATACAATAAGGACTTATCCTTGGAGCACATTTCATTGTGCGACATTTACATGGGTGTAGGAACTTGGTAATCGGCCCGCAGGTTTCAGACGCTGGTTTGACCTCTTGTGCAATTTTTTTTATAGAATAGGGGGGCAAGCGAGCAATCGGAGCCTTTTAACGACCACCGACGCCCATGAACAACCACATCCACGAAACGAGACCCTGAAGATGTCACTCTACGGCGGTATTATGTGAGCGAGAGGTACCACCCCGGCCCAATTCCGTTGCATAAGAGGATGTAGTGTCATGCACTATGCATGGCTCTACCTCCTCTTATGCAGCATGGCACTACCTCTTCCTAAAAAACAAGATTAATTTAACGTGTTTTTGTCAATTTATTTTATTGATTCGAAAACCAACGCTCATTATTCTATAACAGAGATCATATCTCTTTAACAGACAATTAGCTGCCCCTTATTCAGAGTATAAAGAATAACTGGACTCTCTTTATTAAAACAATGAAAGATTAAAAAGTTTATTAAAATAATGCGGTTCTTTTTGCCATTGCCTGAAATGTTTTCATGATATTTTATTAAAAAAATTCCATATTGAATTACACTATTAATAAATTTTATATCCAAGATAGTAATGGAACGTTATTTTAAATAAATATATCTTCACTAGGACCTCCCGCACTTTCATCCGCATAACTTCAACGGTGTAGAACTTTCATATAAAAGTTTTTCAACCCCTTTTACCACCTTCGGTGTGGAATTTCCAAAAATCCTATCTTAGTGTTCCCGTACACTATCCAAGGAACATGGCAAATTTCAGCTTCTCGCTTTCAGTAGTTTCTGCTATGCGTTGTCTGTCAGTCAATCATTCACTCTGTAACGGAATAATTTTATGTATTTACCTATATTATTATAATCTGCATCAGGCAGCAACTTGATGCTCGTTGGCATTTGAATTGAAACACATAATATTATATAATAAATCTTCCGGCACTTTAAAAAACTTATGACATCAGGACATTTGCCATCTCAGTGCACTCGTGATCATGGTAACTGTAAAGCCTCTGAAACGTTGCGTTTGTAAAATACTTAATGAACTGCGAGAAAATCCGTTAAAGTAGTTTTACTAAAACGTTCATGTTATGTTAATTATGAATGCGTCCCATAAGTTAGAATTTGTCATTTTCTGTGCATAAAGAATAAGATTTTATTTCTTTCCTGATGGTCCTTCAAACTTTCGGATAATAATCACTAAAAAAAGTGGTCATCAATCAAAATGGAATCATACTTACGCAATCAGATATCCCCGGAGTGACTCCATAGATTTTATCTGTCAATGGAAAAAACACCATATCTCCTGATTGACCATATAAAAAACGGTGATTTATCATTTTTATTGCGAGAAAAACATGTTTATGAGCATCTTAAGAGGGGCGAGCTGTGGGCGGGGCGGGGCCTATTCTCAAAAACGATGATTACCGAACGAAAGGTAGCAGTAATTTATTAGCTTGTGTAGCAATTAGTACAAGATTTGGATAATTGAGTCATTCTGAAATTAAACGACATTTTATATCAAATTGAAGGGGTTACAGTAGTGGCAAAACTAATAATATTTATTTTTCTTTTTGTCTTTCTTATCGTTTGCCTTTTTGTGATTTTCATCACTGAAATATGTCACGAGACTTCACTTACACACTCATCATTTCTAAACTAAATGTTAAAACTTTATACGACGTATTGTTGTACACTGTACGAAAAACTGTTCGGGATGCCTCCCATTATTGAAAAGTCGAGAACATTTACAATGTCCTCAATGTGACCTGATCTATGATTTCGATGAAGGAATACAAGTCCATGAGTATTGATCAAAGGCGTACCTGGAAATGTCCTAAATGCGTATCACAACAAGGATAGGGAATAACAGCAATACGCCGATAAGGCAAGGTAACACGCGTAGTTCGACATAGTCATTTGTTCATATGATCACGCAGCTCGCGAAATCTGTCAACCACCCCTTCGTAAACGACAACACGCTGCATGTCACTCGAGTAGCTAAACTCAATCACGAGACCACTCGAACCCGCACGATTGTACTTAAGCTGTGCAGTACGTATCACAGAGACGCTTTTCTAGTAGCAGTGGCCACATACAATAGAAAGAACCCCAAAAACAAACTCAGCTTCTCTCACTTGGGATTCAATGGTCCAAGCGTCCCGGTGTTCGTGTCGGATCACCTGTCACCAGCAAATAAGTCTCTACATGCCGCGACGCCCAAGAAAGCTAAGGAAATGGCGCACAAATTTGTCTGGATACGAGGCGGGCGCATATATGCACGAAAAGACGAACATAGTCAGGCGAAATTAATTCGTAACACTTTATGTCTAAAGAATATTCCAGCAGAAGTTTCCGAACAATTATAAATGTTATTGTAACTATTCTGTCTTTTCTATTTATGTATATATATTATCAGAATGTAAGGGGCCGCAACACCAAGGACTAATGACGTATTTCTCAATACAACCTTCACTAATTATAAAATTCTAGTCTTCACTGAAACTTGGTTGAACGCAGGCGTATAATAATGAGTTTACAGACTGTAATATGTATGGAGTGTGTCGCAGAGATCGTTACTCTACGTCAAGCCACAAGTCGGACTGTGGTAGAGTTATGATCGCGGTATCTTGAGACATACCTTCGACACGCACCAAAACCTAGAAGTCTGACTGTGAAGATTGTTGGGTCGTGCTTGACATAAATATAAACAACACTCCTAACAAAATTGCCCTGTGTGTGGTTTATCTTCCGCCACTGGTACGATATGAGATCCTATCAACTTTCCTAGAACAGTTCCAGTCAAGTAATATGACTTGTAGATGAGATAGTGTTGCTCGGTGACTTTAACATGGGTCACACAATGGATTAGACAGGAAAATGTAACTGTTGTTACCTACTAACTATGATAATGTTTTGAGCCAAGCTTTAATAGACTTCGCCAATGCAAATAATTTATTTCAGCTCAATAATACCATCGCAGTTGAAAACTCAACTGCGACGGTAGAATGTTGGATTTAATTTTTACTACTATTAGGAACTGTCGATTACTGAACCTCTAGATCTTATTAGCAAATTGAATACCAAGCACCCTAATTAAATGTTGAACGTACCATTACAAAGTTGTAAATCATATTTGCTACCAAAAACTCATGTAAATTATAACTTCCTTAAGGCGGATTATACCCACATCAACTCTGAACTATCTGTAGTAGACTGGACCGAAAAATGTCCAGATGCCATGAATTTGACGAAATAATCGGGCTCCTCTACGACACCTTAAACCAAGTCATTGATGCTTGTATGCCCAAGCGTAGGGTCTGGTAGTTAGCAACGTCCACGATGGTTCACTAAAAGCTTTATGAAACTAAAGTCGAAATTGAGGCGAAAATATAACAAATACAAAAATCCTAGAGATAAGTTTGAATATGGCATTATTCGTGACCGCTAACATATAATATAATAAAAAAATATCACAGCGAATACAGAATCAGACTAGAAAACGACATCCGCGATAATCCAATGGCATTTTGGCGACTCATAAAGGATAGACGAATAGGAGCTTCACAATACCACCACAAACGTCGTATAACCAGGACAGTGTGTGCACTGGATCCGATAGTGCAAATTTCTTCGCAATTCATCTGCATTCACCCCCAAAACAGATTTAGCTCCCTTGCCAATCTCATAGGATCCCATTGAATCACTTAGCAACATCCATGTTTCCAAGGAAATTATTATTGTTAAGCTGAGATCGCTTCACATTTACATAGGAGCCGGATCAGACAATATTCCACCCATGTTTGCTAAAAGATCCTCCGCAAACTTAGTTCTCCCTTTATTCGTAATTTTCAACCAGTCGCTCATTTGTGGTAAATTACCAAAAAAGGCGCTGAACATTTTACGAACTACATGCCCAGTTCCATCTTGTCATGCTTTTCGTAGATCTTCGAATCGATAATTTGTCCTCACGTAACAGTCCATATCGAAAGTAATATTGGGGATTTTCAACATGGTTTCCGTAAAGGTCGATCCACTGAAACGAATCTTTTGTCCTTCACCTTGTATCTGTATCACAAGGTCAACGCTGG
The DNA here is from genome assembly GCA_017140195.1 of Eumaeus atala. Lineage (NCBI taxonomy): Eukaryota > Metazoa > Arthropoda > Insecta > Lepidoptera > Lycaenidae > Eumaeus > Eumaeus atala. Next base: position 626,652 of record JAFELO010000005.1, on the reverse strand, counting down.
TTTGCAAGTGGACGCGGTATACACTGATTTTTCCAGCGCCTTTGACAAAGTCAACCACTATTGGTTATTACAAAAACTGGAGAAGTGTGACTCACACCTTGAAAGGGGGGCGCAGTTAGTAAGAGTGAATGGCCACGTATAATACGCAGAGTTAGGTGTGCCTCAGGGCTCACACTTAGGACCAGTACTGCTTCCCCTGTTCATTAACGATATCCCGCTCGTTATCAGTCACAGCAATATCATCATTTTCGCAGACGACTCAAACATCTTTGGAATAGTATCATCACATTCTGACAGCCAACTCTTGCAAGATGACAGCAACAAAATAAGCTCGTGGTGTACTAACAATAATATGGTAATAAATCCCAAAAAATGCTTTCATATAAAAATCACAAAAAAGAAATCACCATGTCCTTCTCAATACAGCTTAAGAGGGACGGCTCTTGAAGAGGTGCTTGAAATTCGCGATTTGGGTGTGACCCTAGATAGAAAACTTAATTACAATCCACACATAAATTCAATTGTAAAGAAGTCTGCTCCAATGATAGGATTCGTTATAAGAAATTTCAGGGGTTTACAACATAATACCAAAATTCACTTATTCAACACATTTATCCGGAGCCACTTCGAATACGCGAGCTCCGTGTGAAATCCGTCTTATACGGTACAATCACAGCGTATCGAAGGTATCCAAAGGCGCTTCACTAGGCATCTCACTTGAACATTTCGCACAGGAGGAGTAGGATGGTAGGGACCATGAGCGACTACAGTTTCTTAGCATAACCACCTTAAGAACTTAGAACCTTAAGAACATGTATGATCTCTACCTGCTGTTTAAAACAGTCAACGTTCGCACTTCTTGCTGCGAGTTGCTCTAGTACTTTTCCTTCGCACAACATGCCTCGTGGGCCAATTACCAAGATTTTGCGTGGTCCTCCCTCTAGGACAAGATTGGGTGCACACGCACCGATTACTAAATTTTGCAATGTTTACAATAGTATTAACAGCAGCTAACAGACATCGACATCTTTCATTTAACACTCGGTAAGTTCAAAAAGAAAATTGTGCAACATCTTACTTGATTTGAATTATATTATAAATTAATAATTATTGTCGATATATAAAAGAACATAAGGTATTTGGCCTTATGTTTTTTTTGTTTATAAATTAATATTGTGCCTAATTTAAATTTTTGTTATTATTATATAAATATATCACATAAATATTCTATTATAATTTTTATCTAGAAATTTAATCTAACATTAACATACTAAATAACTATAAATAAATATGTATAAATAAAATTATTATGACCGTCGAAACGAAATCAGCAACAACTTAAGATTTTAATGTGTATGTACTAATACCATAATTCAAATTTATCATAATTTAATGTTATAAATCAAAAATCTGTCTACCATGTAATGCTGTATCACCTGTAAAGGCACATGCGCCAGAGTCATGTCGTAATCACTGACAGATGTAATAATGTGTCATGTATGTACTGCTGGTGTTCTTAGGAAATAAAATAAAAAGTGATATCATAACCCATACGAAAAGCAAAAACTGTTGTTTGTAAGTAGCCGGCGGCTCAGGAGAGGGGATGTCTGTAACTTACTAATTCATCTGTCATTTGTCTCCCTGAAATGTGCCTACCTTTGTGTTATGTCGATGGCTTAGTTAAAAACTTAAAATGCAATTGTATTAGTTAAATGATATACCACAGAAGTGAATTAAGATTGACACGTGTTTTTAAAACCTCATGAAAAATATTATTTGTAATTTTCAAAGTACTCTTATTCTCTTTATAATCTATTATTTTCATAGGACTTAAAATGCAAAGACAATGAAACCACACGAATATGATTAAAAAAATAGCTAATTAATTCTAACATTTAAATTGGCAATATGGAACGATGTCGAACGATGACGTAATAGGAGCCCGGGAGCGCAAAATAATCATTGGCTACTTATAACGTCCTCAGGGGGATTGTTTCCTAACTATAAACGAGATATCGCCTCGATACCACCCCTGGATAAAGTTTTTTGTTTATTGTATATTCGCGCTTTATATCGGTCACTTTCATATTTTATGATATTTGACAATTAATTTTCTTACTTATTTTTTATAGCACAGGGGGCAAATGAGTCGTCGTATTTCAGTATGAATACTGACGTCTGTAAATATCCGTTTAGTTTGTACATAATATGTGGTGCCCTCCAGCACACCTTTTTTCAATGGGCCACCGGGAACTCACAAACCCTAGCACATATGGCACATCTGGCCTGAAATCGGGAATACTTGACACTACCTATTGTTTTTTTTACTTGTTCCTTTGACAACATACGCTTTAAAGATAAGCTGATGGGGTCTGCATCTTTACCAACCACGTACCTGGCTAGAGCCGCGACTGGCCCCAGCCACATTCTCTTTTCTTTAAAGAATTATCTTATCTCTACTGTATCTCCATTTATAAAACTAGAGCACCAAGCATGCTCGGCCTGAAGTCCCGGGTACGAATCACGGTTCGATCAAAGGCTTTTTTATAATAACTAATAACAATATGAAATCGTTTAGTCGTAGTGTGTCTGAGAGCTCGTTAAGCTGTCGATCCCGCGCCAATTTTCTTTCTGGTCGTGTCTGCCGTCCCATCAGAACAGAACAATCAGGCACTGCGTCCACGTACCACTGTGCAATAAAATATTTCCTGTGCAGGACGCTTGTAGGAATATAGAACTGGAACACTATCTAAACGAATCAAATATTGTATTTTTTATCGCAGGTAAAATGCATTTATGCACCAACCCAATGGCCCTGGGTGGACCAGAAGGGTGTGTCGGCCTCAGCACCGTTGTACCACTACCGACTAGAACCACTTCGAGGGTCTTCGGCCGCCGTGGTAAAGTATCCCGGATCTATCGGGAAGAGGACACCCCGGCGACAACTTATTTTAATACCATCATCGGTGGCTGGAATCACATGACTTATTTGAATGTTTTTCATTTAACAAATACGTCATCTTAGATACCTCATAGTTTGGACAGCGATGAAAGGACTCTTCTCGTAATAAACCGCCATCTAAATAAGTTCCATTTTACAATAATAGAAACATAGCGGCGTTGCTTTGCAGATAATATAAAATAAGGGGTTGTAATACTTCGTGCTAGATATAGAGCATTATAAACAGTACAACAGTAAAACGTTGTACGCAGAATGCTTTCGGCATTTAATTTGTCCAATAAAAGCGGAGCGGTTAGATAAGGCTCTGCTGGCGGTAATTAATTTATATTTAACGATAAGACGAGGAATATGCGAGACGCGGGCGCCTAGCGAGACGTGATCGCGATAGCGGGGCAGGGTTTGCTGTAAGACTTCTTAGTTAAACTTGGTAAAAGTGAAACCTAATACGGAAACGATTATTAAAAATTACAACATACACGATTTCATGCTGAAGTGTCCTTCTAAAGCTTACTTTTTTGGAAACTCAACCTTACGTGCATGATTATAAGTTGTTTTCAGAAAGTGCATAACTTGACATGTGCACATGTTAATCACGGATGGTTTTGAGACGCCGACTGTGTATCCTGCTACTTTTGAAATTCAATGTACGGGAAAGACTGCTTGCTCCATTAGGCGCATGTCAAGATACTCTGCTGTAATAGCTACGGCTATGTAGCAATGCTACATCGGCGAAGCGTTTATATCGCCGTTTAGTGCTACGCATGTCCCTTTACGAGTGATGATGTCAGATGGCTCAACGAGATTTTCCAGCAATAACACGCCAAGGCTTAAATTCTACCGTCAACTAACTTAGTCTTTGACTCCTTTTGTGAGAAGTAAAATTCAATAAAGCCAAATAACAATAAGAATATCTGTGGACTTACTACTCCACACTAGCTCAGTCCTCTGTCAAGTGCCAGTATATACATCCATGACCTAAGCGTGTTTCAAACTCGCGACCTAGAGGTCTAAGACCTAAGGTTGCATGTTGCACTAGAGTGCAACATGCAACCTTATCCGAGTTATGTTGCCTCTGCGCCAGCCGGTGGTATAAACAACAACAATGGGCAAATAACATATATTTTAGTGTCTCTTTTTAACGTAATCTTCCAATAATGAACATAGATATTTCTATAAAAATATATATTAGAAACCCTAAATATTAAATATTAAAAGCGTTACAACCCTTGCCGCAGCCGCAGTAGTGATAATAAAGAATGAAACGCTTTAAACATCTATGTTCGCGAGTAACTGCGCAACACCTTCGGAATACCAGAGTGCCTCCAGGGGAGGGGGAGGGGTTACGAAATACGAGAAGCTTACTGAGTCTCTTGGAATCCGTCAGTGTACACAGAATACAGTATGCGGTTTTTTCCTATGTATAGTGAAATTTTTCTATATTCTAGGGGGATAAACGAGGAGATGGGGCCTTCCGTATAATATTTATGCACATGCATTGCCCCAGTTTGTAACCCATAATATGTACATGCTCATTTTTCAGCTTAGCTTTTTTATTATTTGCTTTTGTTTTCTTTTTATTTAATTGTAAGTCATATATGTGTACCACAAATAAAATTGTGTCTATTCTATTCTGTTCTATAGTATTCCCTAATACCGTCTAATGGGCCACTCTACAGTCACGAAGCTGAGTGTCGTGACGCGAGACAAAAGCTGTGACTTTGCGGTTCACGTGAACTGGAGATACCTCCTAAGTAGGATCAGCCCAATTCGGCTGCAATACAGCATGGCAATAGTGACATCAGTAGTCAATAGATAGATCTTTCGTCTATTGCTTCCGAACCTCGCAAACGGCACCACACGCGACTACATAGCCATTACTACAAATGTTAAATACATTTATTGGAATATGACGATGTTGAAGTCATTCGAGTTGAGTTTCAGGTAGAGCGGCCATTTCTATTACGACGAGCCATCTCCGCGTGATATATTATGTTTACCCATAAGTGGAGTCTCTATTCCCTCATTCTCTTATTCCGATGGGACGGCAGTCCAATCAGGCGCAAGATCGACAACTCAAGGTGCTGCGAAGTACGGGAGTCTAAAAACCTCCTAATACCGGACTGTTGTTAGAAATCGAAACGTCATAACAAAGTTTTGTCGTTTGGTCGGGATTTGGACACGGACCCTCACGTGTCTGGTTTGAACATGCTTACCATTAGACTTCGGCGCAGCCGTAATCGCCTATAGGAATAGTTCAACAATTTTTATGATTCGTACGTAAAATAAAAAATGTAACCCTTAAACAGATGGATGACATGGCCATCCTAAATTTTGTTGTCCGTATGTCTGTCATGAGAACCTCTATAACTGCTACATAAATACTATATATCACAGGAGCTCATATACTTAGTCTATACATAAATACTACATTAGTCAAAAATAAGAAAATTTTACATCTGAATTTTGAATTTTCATACGATTTTTACAGTATAGGGGACAAATCGGAGTCCTTGTACGACTACCGACGCCCATGAACATCAGCATAATTACTATGCCGATGTGTTTTTTCATTTTGGTGTCAATACTTTGTACATTTTAATATCACAGCACAAAGAGAAGACAGAGATTGCATTACACACAGTAGGTATGAAGCTGAATGCAATTTTTAAAACTCTCCATACACTTGGTATTAGTCAAATGATTAACTACTGGGATATTAATAGGTACAATGATACTTCCTCTGTTTGTGACAGAGAAAGATCTGGCCGTCCACGTAGTGTAAAAAGGTGGTCAAAGCAGTAAGGGAAAGTATTAGAAGAAATCCTGTATGCAAGCAGAAGATTTCTTCTCGGTAAATGAAGATAGCACCAAGAACCATGTCGCATGTTTTAAGAGATCACTTAGGACTTGCAGCCTATAAGAGACGCACTCTTCACTTCTTAACTGATAAACTAAAGATGAAATGGGGTGGTAAAATCGAAACAACTACTGAAGCGGCACGCAAACGAAGGTCACAGAAAAGTTTTGTTTACGGATGAGAATTTTTTTACAGTTGAGCAACATTTTAGCAAACTAAATGACCGCTCAAAGCACTAAGGAAGCTTCCCAATTAGTCGACAGAATACAACGTGGGCATTATCTGACTACGGAGATGGTTTAGTAGAGTGTTAGCTATGAAGGAGTGACAGAGCCATATTTTTGTGAAAAAATTGGCACAAGTGTATCAAGAGTTCCATTCATGAGAAGACAGTTAAACCTCTTAATAACAGCATGTTGAATAACCAAATATGGTCATTCCAGCTAGACTCGGCGCCGGGGCTAAAGTTCGATCCTAGTAGTATTGGTTGGAAGCGAACGTTTTGGAATTCATCAGAGCCGAAGACTGGCCGTCGCCTAGTCCCGGTCTCTATCTACTGGATTATGATTTACGATCAGTTTTGGAGAGCAAAGCTGGCTCTAAGCGCCATGATAATTTGGAGTCCCTATAACAATCCATACGATTGGCAGTAAAGAATTTCCCCACGGAAAAAGTGCGTGCTTCCATTACATTGGTAACTGGATGACTATGGGTGACTATGGAGACTGGATCTATGGAAACCTCTTCGAATAAGACGTATTAATGTAACATACTGTAAAAGTAATAAATTTAAACAAAGAAGTAATAAATTATTTGCAATAAAAAAAATTCTTTGTTACAATATACATAGCAAGACTAGGTATAGTTCAAAGTAGTCTTTACAATAATACAACTTCAATGGCTCGCGGTTCATTTATGTTTATTTACGAACAGTTTAATAAAAGGTTAATTTAAATTAAATATAAAATAAACCGCGATAATATTAATTAAATTTGTTTGAATATAATCAGTAACCTTCGTGTAAAGTTAAGACATAAATTTAATAATTCTGTATTGAAGGTGTGAGTTATATTGTTGTCAATAATATAACTTACTCCCTTTCGCCTGTTTACCTATTTTGGAACAGAGACGGTACTACCGAACTCTGACAATATAACTTACTCCCTTTCGCCTGTTTACATATTTTTAGAGCAGATATCGTCTATAAATCGCGGCGGTATCGGCAACGGAATCATCTTCGATGCGTCGCCTCCTATCTGCTAAAGTTTGACAATAAATACGAGGTGAATCTGCATAACTCCCGAATATACGCGAGTTATGCCCCTCTTTGCTACGTACCGCGGAAACGTGGGAGTTGGCGTGTTTGGATGTGGCGTATATATGGTTTTATTTAACAATGTTGTCACTTTTGTGGTAGTTGTTGGGCGTATGTGCATTAAAATAATTCGACTGCTTGCTCATTACAGAACTTCAAAAGCTATTTGTATATGATAGATTTTCTCAAAATGGAATAAACTGATTGTCACGGGGTTTTCACCCAACGACAGAGCGATTGCTGAGAAAGGTTTAAGTGTCTAATTCACGGGCGACGCCGGGCGCTTGTTTCTATATACTCTAATATTGGCTACGTATCTGGCACACCTTTAAGTTCAGAATGATGTTGTTTCTACCTAATCTACCAAAAAATAAACTTCATCTTACAAACTTGGGTCACATGTTGGAGCTGGCAGTATCAAAAATCACTATACGGATGTTTGCACGTCGGTAGGTATTTAGATTTAAAAATTGTGTCTATGCTCACTGTTACTGTTTCATATTATTTTTAAGGTTCCGTATCTAATAGGAAAGACTGGGACATTATTACTAACCGATAATTATTCTATTATAACTCTATTACGATCCGATGTCTATCTGTTCGTCAGTTCACCTGTTAGTCACTCGCCTGTTACATGAACCGAGGTAGCTAAACAGTTAAAATTTTCACAAATCATGTCTATCTGTTGCCGCTATAATAACAAATAATAAAAATTGGTACGGAACCTTCGGTGTGCGAGTCTGACTCGGACTTGGCCGTTTTTTTATACTAGTATTTTTTATAGTAAGTATAGGGGAGCGCATGGGTATCCGCATTATAGTCGTGTAATTCGGAGGGCTTTCCTCCTCCCCTGCAATGGGCCACCGGCTACTCACGAACTCGACGAATCGCGACAGCGTAGATGCCAATCTACGGCGGTGTCAAGTGCGTGAGAGGTACCTCCGCCATCATATCGTAGAATAGTAAACTACACAAACATGTCACCACGGTTATCTCTAACCACTAGATTGTATTATTTATGCCGCATCCATATTTCGTGATTGGACATAAAATCTAGTCGGTTGAACATAAGAGAGCGGGTACGGGACCCTCTTCCGGCGTTACTCTCGCTAGAACAACTGTTTGTTTGTCTGTTTGTAATTCGCACACGGTACTTTGGTGGTATATCTCTGTATATATTACACTCGTATGTCTTTATGTGTTGCAATGTTAGCAGTAAGTTATTATGTATGGTATATTGTACAGCAGGCTCAGTGTTCTAGTGGTTTACGCTTTGGACTTCCAATTAGGTGATTCCGGTTCCCAGGCGCCAGTCCAATGGGTTTTTATTGGTATGGGACCTGGGAATTTTAATCTTAAATACCTTTTGTGAGTCACATCGCGAGGAAACTCCGATTCGTGTGTTCGAATTCAACCTAATCTCGGACTGGACCTAGTTTCCCTGCCGGGTTGCAGAGGACAGATGGCAGTCGCTTTGTGTAAAAAATTCCGTCTTCGTCAAATATCCTAGATTAGGCAGCCGATCCTGACATTATGTGATATAGAAACGGGATAAGAACGTCGCGGAGACAGTAGTATATAGCCATGATAACTCTCCCACTTTTTCATAGCTTGGGGGAAAACCAGAATTTGGAGCCTTTGCATGAGTACCGGAGTCCATAGAGATCTGCACAAACGCCATGTACACGTGTTGACACACGTCTATACACCCACCTAATGGACCACCTGCTCACAACCGCGAACGTGACAACCCAGCTGTCCCTCTGCGGTGTTATTTGACGATACGATTTGATGAATGAATAATTATGGATAATAATGAAAATATATTAAACATAGATATATAAAACATAGATAGTTATATAAAACATAGATATATGGAAGTGCGAGATTGTCCTTGAAACTTACTTGGGTAATAAACGTTTACTATTATTATTTGAGCTAAAGGTATCTCCTCGTTCATGTCTTCTCTGTGCGGTTGCATTGCATAACAGTACCTCTTATTAAAACCTCTACCCTTCCAATTTCTTACCGCGTACAACTGTACTATGGAACCAGCGGGCTTCCTCGGTATTTCGATGTGATACGACTTAGAGGTCTTCAAAAGAGCATATCTATTCCTTAAAGGCCGGCAACGCGTCTGTAAGACGACTGGCTTGCCAAATGTCTACGGGTGGTACTAGTCACGATCCATCTACTCGTTTGTCCCCATTCTTATAAAAACAAGTCATGATAAACGTCATCATCATCAGTCGGACGACGTCCACTGCTGGACATAGGCTTCCCTCGTAGGGTGCCGTAGGCCACGGTCATGAGCCACTTGTATTCAGCGGCTCTCCTTCCTCCCCAACGGTCAGGGTTTCAGCGATCAATGTGGCCATTAAAAATACAACATATTAAAGTAAAGAAATATAAAGATGTTAACGTACACTTTAGCCCTCGTTCCGCTCGTGCACGGCTCAACGTCTGTTCGTCTTTAAATTTATCTCTCTCTTTTTTCTATCCAAAGCGTTGTTAGGTAAACAAAATTTCTATCTTTCTTTCTTTAGTAGGCCAAAACGTTCCTGTTGTGGCTGTCCACACCTACGTCACAGATTCACAAACTTATCGTTTAGCTACGCTTGAAGAGGGCTTTCAGTCGACGGTACAATACATCCTCATCATCAGACTTTATTGATCCAGTGTTGGACCTTTATCCGGTTTGAAAGATTGTCCACTTTGAAAGCATCTGCTTTCAAAGTACGCCAAGATCATTGATCACTTCCCTCTCATCGGCACTACATTTACGGATATCCCAGACCGCTACCTGTACGGAAATCGTCTTCTCGCCTGATGAATTTTCAACCGACCTCGTCTTCAAAAACCGGGCTCCACTCTAGAACCAACTAATCCACCTTCCTTCTTCTTTTCTTTTGAGTTTATGATCAGCTGAGGGCTAAGAAAACTAAGCTGTGCATCCATTAATGTTCTTTAACCACTCAATTGTAATCATTGTATATTTAATTTATTAAATTACATTTATTACATGCATCGATGGTCAAAATAAATACAGATAAATGCGTGGTACTTATTTGCTATATTGCCCATATTAATAATATTTCCTGTTTCAACCATCAGTTGGTGTGGACGCACGGTCCTAATACGAAGTCAACATCAAGTCTGGCCCAACAAATTTGTCTAATCAATTTGATCCCTTATTAGATGAGCTTGTGTGTAATGACGTTTTCAGTATTCGGAGATAGAAATTATAATAAGTTTACTTAATTGTAATCATTGTAAACACATCCATTCTGGGTGGTTGGGATTGGCTTACCGGTAATGAACAAGAAATATATATATATATATATATATATATATATATATATATATAATAGTTGTATAAAAACTGTTATATCACGGAAAAATGCTATTCAATATGCCCTTGCGGTGTGTACCCAATATGGGATATACACATTTTGTATTTTCAGATTTTCATCCTGAATCTGATATAACACTGATATATAAAAACTAGATCTGTTCCACCACTTCCTTATCAAATAGCAGTTCCTTTAAGACAGGCTTGACCTACCACTCGTTTCCCCCACCTTTACCCTTGTGTCGCCAGGATCGGCATCACAATGCCCGGAGGGAGGCCGAGAGACAAGCTACAAACTGTCGAGAAGATTTAGGATCATCCCTACAGTCTCCAAGTTTACGACGAAAGCGCTGAGAAGGAGGAGGAAATGTTTCCAATTTATGTCAAGTAACAGTTATGATGACACACTAATGATGCCTACAGACATCCGCATAATTGATATAAAGATGTGCCGATATGCTACCCTCCTCCCTGCCAATGGGGCACTGGACTGCAACCCGCTTGATGTACGATACCTGCTGTGCGTCTGCTCGCCGCAGCTTGGATGCTGTTATACAGATCAGCTGCAAGAAAAGTCACATGCCGTGTCTTACGGGGAACAGAAGGGTCTGGCTGAGGGATTATGCGAACGGCGAGTGCCGCATAGACAAGAGCGTCGCTTGTAATTAATGACGATGTAATCCAGTGAGAGCTATGTGTCTGGCTGCAATATCGCCGTCACGGCCTGGAACGTGCCTCATGTGCTCATAATACCGACGCAAAGTGAAATTCATTATTGTTAGGTTTTATCCAGTTGAGTTTCGGGTGGCCCATTGGATAGTCGCACGAAATGAGGGTAACATGGCGAACAGTTGTAGAGGTGGGCGACCGTCGTCATAAAAACATTGTGCAACATCCAGTGTTCTATGTTTGTGTCCAAATCGTTTTTACATGGCCCCGGGCGGCGAGGTAATGGGGAGGCGGGTTCGGGGCGTTACACTATACCCCGGACTCATTTGCCCCGTGAATATTGTAATACCATATTCCAAGGTAGCCACCGTCGAGGCTTTTATATACGGCGTTAAAAACAAACATTCATGAGATGCATAAACCATCAATTACGTTGAGTCCTCTGGCACAATTATGTGTAAGACACGAAAAATAACTCTACGTGTTAAGTTCAGACTTACACTTCTTCCTCCTAATATAAGATGATGTAATGATGTTGACCCGACGTCGGCTGACTTTCAAGATCAGACGATTTGATAGGTATCCGATTTTAGACTGTGATGTGTCCCTAGACTAGACGATTTCATAGGTTTTTAGATTGTGACTTGTCCTCTGCGACTCAGAAGGGGAATCACGCCCAATCATACATTAGGTCGAATTCGAATACACGTTTTCTCAGCATATTTTCCTTCACCGCAAGTAGTACTCTGAAAATGTACTGGTTCAAATCTACACTTCTCGAATGGAAGTATGTAGCCACTAGTCTCTAACCACTAGACCATTGAGGTTCTTTATACATTAGATACCAAAATATATACAGATAATTACGTGGTAATTATTTGTTAGGTTAGGAATATACCTTATCAGTAGACGTTTCAGTCACTTATTGTCGTGATAATTTGATCAGTTTGACCCGCAAACTTTTCTAATAAATTTGATCATTAGAAGCACTTGGTGTCTAATTGCGTTTGCAATATAATATGTATCGATAGAGTTTTGAAATAAGTTTCCATTCTTAATTCATATCCAGTAGCTAAGTGTATCGATAGATAGAATTGTTAAAACCGCCGTAAAGCATCGTCCATTAACAGAAGGAAAGCGACGGTATTATTACGAATCCATTGATTTTAATGCAATTTAAATAATCCAACATCCAAGTACACCCTGTATATAAAATGTGTCAAAATAAAACATAATGTTGCCAAACTAGCGGTTCCATATGCAGAACACGAGAAAGCTTTTATCGTGATTGGTGCGAAAGTAATCATGGGAATTCATATTGAAAGTTCCGTTACATATTCGTATAACATACGGATTGGTTTTTATGGTGAATTAGATACATGTATGGAGTACTCAGCGAGGCAGTTACAAGTAAATATATAGGTAGGCAAAAACTTTATTTGCTATCACAAGCAGGGAGAATCACAAAACAAGAGGATAACTAAACAAAACGTAAGCTTGTTCTTTTCAACAAAACGGGTGTGCATGAACTAAGTGCTCTAGCTACACACATACACGACTAGATGCATATGATCTACTAGACGCCATATCGCCATATCCACAGATTCTCAGACAATGTGAGTAATGATGGGAGTGCTTTCGGCTCACGACTTCATGTGTTCCGATATTGATGCGATGAAAACTACTTTAACATGTTATTACTCAAGATTTAATTTAAAATTTTATTATTCTAGATATTTTGTGAATAAGCGGCTTTGACTTCTTGAGGAATCTGTTAACAGATATTCGGGACACATCACTGAAGGCAATACTTGGCATTGAATTTGGAAGTGCCTATCGGCCCCGCGAGACCATACAAAATATTTTTGAAAGAGTGAGTGTCATTGAGGCATTGCAGCCGAATCGGGCCGGCACTACTGACTAGTAACCTCAGCTCGCCTGACATCGATGATCTTACAAATGTTACAGTAACAATCTAAGGCTTGGCCAAGATCGCGGAAATAGCCGCACGACGACATTAGTCTGGCATGTGACGTAACATAATGTGTGTCTGTTGCGTGTATGTATATGTGTATGTGGTTAATATTTTAAAGTGTCCCGTCATGTATCCTCTGTTCCTCTGGACGCATATTTCATCCGCTTGTCGCCGCTTGCCCGCAGGAATATTATGGAATACGGACTAATTGAATGTGATTGCAACTGTAGTAGTTGTCGATTAGTCAGTGACTAGCGAACGATCACAGACTTTAGGTATTCTTACTATGTCTCATTTATAATAAAAAAATCGTAGTATATTTTGAACAATGCCTTCAAAGGATCAATTTGACAGTTCTATTGAAAATAATACGACACTTTTTGTGATAAATCAATAATTGAAAAAGATGTAGTATGTATGTAGTCAGCCAATAATTTATTAATATCAAAGTTCTTATTAAAATAGAACGAATTTAATTAAAAGACAAAATAATATAATAATAGTGATACATTACAAGATATTATTTCTGTTGTCATACCTTATTACCAACCTTGTCAGTATTATATTGTACAATGCTTGTAATATATCAACTCTGCGGCTCATCCTACCGTACCGTGGCCTACCGTAAAAGTACCTATTATAGGTGATAATTACCTGTCGACGTACGTACATAGTTGACGTGTTTGTCGTTTGAACAAAGTAGGAATGACCACACATTTGAGTCGCAAAACTGGTATAATTATTACAGGGTATAAGTAGTAATAAGAACACCGCCATAAAGGCGGCATTAATTGTGCATCACTGATGATCACATCACATCACATTTTTCCGCTTAAAATCTATCCCAAGGAATACACTTCCAGAATTAATGTGCGAAATTATCAAATTTCAATGTTTATCTCAGTAGATTTTGGGTGAAAGAGTAACAAACGTACATTGCATGTATGCTTTTTTCTAATTTATAATACTACTTGTAAGGTTAGCCGCAATTAAAGGTTACCTCCTAGTGTCAACAATAAAAAATATAAGTTAAATTGAATACTTTATGACTATACTGCTTTTTACAACTAAAGGTATAAGCGATAACGAAACGACATTGCAAGTACCTACCACAATAACACTGCATGCGTCCAGCCGTTATCACTTGGAGATTTACAACTGCATTGTGCCACCAGAGGGCGGTTGTTACTGTGTGCTGTAATACGGCACTTCGGTAATTAACAGCGCGCCGGTCAGTCATCATTATCAGCCTGTTGTCGATTAGTGATAATGACGATAGGCAAGACAAGGCCAATGTAGATTGAAATGACGGGAAATTATGAAGTTTGATTTGTTTTAGAGATTATTCTGACAATTAATAATAATATAAGTTAGTTATTTATTCACATTTGTACGTGAACGTATGTGGCGAAAATTTTTCATAGATGACATAGATTACCAAATAGTCTTATTTAAAAAAAGATCATAAATGGGTAGTAGAATGCATTAGCAGTAACGTGCGAATTCTCTTCTGAACATTGTTAAGAATGCTTGCCTAATGCTTAGTGCGTTTATGTGTATTAGAATACACTAAAAGTCCATATGTCTAGAGGGTGAGCGGGGAAAAGTGGCCCAAAGAAGGGCTTATTTTTAGTTTTCGCTTGTATTTTGGAAGTGGTACATTATAGGCAATATTCTATCATCAAACCGCACTAGCGAGAACTACGCCACCACCATTCCCTCGTATGTGCTAATTAGACTACAAAGTATCTACCTATTTAAACGCTTTTATATTTTTCTATATTTGCATATAAAATTAAATACTTCGACCTAATATTAAAGTACTTGCATTAGAAAATGTAACGCAACAGTATCCTACTGGTCCATTTAACAAATTGGCGGACGTCAGGCAAGCAGCGAGCTGTCACATATGCTGACGTGGCACCTTGGCAGACCTCCTTACCCTATGCCAGACAATCTTATGGTGCCCAATTTGTGGAACTAATAAAACTTAAGGTAAATTTACGGAACATCGATATATTAGTCGGGAATTATCATCATTCTTTTGGAACTTACGGACTGAGGGTTACAAATATTTTATTCTTATTTTATTTTATTTCAATTTATTACGAAAACAAACAGTGAGTTACACATATTTAACAACTCTTCAAAATAAATAATCACCAATTATATGTTTACACATTTAAAAAAAACCAAGTGTATGCTTGCTTTATGACATTGCGAAAAAAGAAAAAGTAGAAGAAGAACTGGTCACTGACAGTTACTTTTTGACACTTCTCAATCAGTTTGAGATCCCGCAAACCAACGCTGAAAAAGTACATGTTTATGAACAATTGGCTTAGTGTTAGAGAGTCAAGTTCTTTATGGTCAACAAAATGATTTTAATATCTTGCAGAACGAATAAGAACGTATTTTTTTTTATTGGTATTACAACAAAGTACACCCAGAACCGGATTATGTCTAGTTGAACGATAAGGCATTTTTAAGTAAATTTTTGAGAGAAAATATTCCTAAGGAATAGAGTATTGGTATGACTGATCATATATACCTAGTCTTGCCATAAATATTGTAACAAAGAAGTCCGAGACGTTCGCTTCCGACCAAGACAGCGTGGACCGAGTCTACGCATAACGCAGTCTTGCTGGAAGGACCATACTCGGTTATTGAACATAGTGTTATTAAGGAGCTTAACTACATTCTTAAGAATTATCGTCTTAAGACGCTTGTGCCGATGTTTTTAAATCTTTTTCACAAAAATAAAACTCCTTCATTATAGGAGCATTAACTAAGCAATGGTAAAAAATCTGCAAAAGTAAAGCAGCAAAAAATATTAGTAAATAATTCTTGGTGGCCGTCGTCCATACTGGTTTTGTTCGTAGGTTTGTCTCAATCTTCTATAAGTGTTTGTTAACGCGGTGATGATGATGTTTATATTAATAGCTGGCAGCGAGCGCAATCTGCGACGAGTGGTGATAATGAATTGGCGTCCGATGATGGATGCGGCCCAGCGTCATCCGCTAATGGCTGGGGCGGGTTCCCACACAGCACTGACTGCGGCTGCGAATATGGATGCAATTACTACGCGTAAATAAATCAAAATCTGCAACACGTGTGTCTTTGGTTGCCGAATTGCCTAAGTTTTTCTGTGAATTTTAATAGGAAATAGGTAAAAAGGCTTTAATGATATACACCGAATCCTACTTTGTTGGAGCCTCTTGCCCACACACATATATAACCTCATCTTCACTTCAATGAGCTACCACCAATTCACATAACGCCCTCAATTTTTTTATGTAACAAGAGAGCAAGCGATCAGTTGAAACCTTTTGATGTCTACCAATCTCCGTTCACGGAGCCACGGTAAACTTATCAACCGTAAGACACGTGACATTTTAAGTTGGCAATACAGGTATTCGAGATACTTGCCCGGTCTTGCCAGCTAGCGGTTTCTCATACCGTACAGCGTTTTCGCAGCACCGTGTGGGCGCGGCGAGTATGTTCCGAACGCATTTCATTACGCGATGAAATATGAACCGGTGCGGCGAGACGGAAAAGACGTTTAGGTCACTCGATGTTTTGACAACACTTGCCACCGGACGCGTATGTTTTCTAGACATTTTCGTACAACATATTTTTGAATTTTACTAGTTGAGAAATGGGCGCGGTATAAAACTTAATATTCAAGCTTTACCTAGTACATTCCTAGCGTCTCTTTCGAATTTCACTTCATAATTACGTACTATCTTAAGATGTAAACTCCAATCAGTCAGGAAGTTTATAAACACTTCCTCCGTGCATAGCTTGAGCCGGATTACAATTCTCCATTCATTGGTAAGACCTGCCTGAAAACGCGCTCAATAGATCTTGAGAATATCGATCATGTGCAGACGGAGAGCTTTGGGGACGTTCGTTTCATAATATTTACAGGCTCCAGCATCACAGATAAGATATGATTTGATTAGATTAGTATTAGCAAATACTTAATAATCGAATTATCCTAATCACTTTTTCTTAAACTGCATTGATGGATTGGGTCTGTACAGGACTTAGTACTTCAGTAGATCAGGAAGAGGTAGTGCCATACTACATAGGAGGAGGTAGTGCCATGCATAGTGCTTGACGCTACATCCTACATGCATAGTGCTTGACGCTACATGCAACGGAATTGGGTGTGCACGGCCGGGGAGATCCCGGGGAAGAAAGGCAGCGATTCGGCATAATAAGTATGTGGATGTTCATGGGTTTTGATAGCCGTAAAGAGGCTCGAATTGATCGTCTGCTTCCTATTCTATAAAAAAAGTACCCCCAACGTGACGCTTACCATTCGGCGGCTTCGTAATACCAATGGGGAGTAATAGCAATTCCGTCCGCCGTATTCTAGTGGCGCATTAGATTGGCTAGGACAAACGAGGGTGGCACATCTGATTAGCCGTGCGGATGTTCTAGGCGTTATAATCACTAAATAGCTCCGTCTACTTTTTCGCCTTCATAAGATATAAATAGAAGAAGGAGCGCTTTCTCTATTTTTTTATAATATAGGGGGCCAGACAAGCCTTTAGATGTGTACTAATTGCGGAATGCATGGACACTATTATTGCCATGCAGATACGCTGCCCTCCTTACCTCCTCCCCATCAATGGGCCACTGGCTACTCACAAAACCCACGTAACGCATCTGCATGCAAGACAGCATAGCTGTCATTTTTTGGCAGAGACGTGTGAGCGAGACCCTTAGTCGAGACCCGAGCCTTACTAAGATTTTTTCTTACATTGCTAACGATCTACTTTTACTCTGTAAATTGTTCCAGATTCGAATGTTTATTGCGAGTTTTGTCTCATTCTACCACGCTTAACTTTTTCGCTTCAATAACGGATTTTTTTCCGTTTCATTAAAATCCGTTATTTAATATTATAATAATTAAGATTTCCTGTTCTACGGATGGCAGCATACATAGTTGTACAGTGCCCGAGGTAATGGCCGATCTGTCCTTCATAATGTGCGTGCCCAAGGCATGTTGAGATTGGAATATGCAAATACACCGATAATGTTACCCAACGGCCGTGTCGATTTGTGTAAGGAGACTTTTAGTGTTAACTGACGCCCATAGATATCTGCATATTTTTTAAGCAGTGAGCTGCCTTTCGTCCCTCTTCCCGATCAAAATAATGCAGATGTCTATGGGTGTCAGTAGTCATCCAAAGGCTTCGATTTCACGTTTGCCCCCTATACTAAAAAATCAAAACTTATAGTTGTGTGGATCAACAGTTTCGATAGCATTTGACCTTTAGGCCATGTTCATTAAAAAATCACAGTAAAAACTGAACGCCAAGTAGACACCTAATCCAGCTAAGCAACCCTTCTTCACACAGGATTAAATGGGCCTAAATCGATAGCACCCCCTGCTAGCGGACTGCCTACTTAATATTTATGAGTTCGTAAAACGTATCAACGTGCGGTTTGTTTAATAACATTGTTTTTAAACGACAATTTGCCGGGAACAAACCCTTTAGGCTATGACCTGGGGCTTGTAGGGCTGCCACTGTTCACAAAACATGAGCCACGCTAGTATGGTAAGAGGCAGGTCTATTTCCGCTATTCGACTGATTCGGGTAAGCACGATTAGTTCACATAAGTCTGGCGTTAAGTGATGGCTATGTAGTCGCATTCGAGTGGTAAATAAGATCAATATTCGCGTAAATCAAGGTAACATAGGAACAATATGGATTATAAAAAGACCAATAGGTCTTAGAATTGGAAATAGGATTGGGTGTATGCGTACCTACTGGGTGCACTACCGTGGAGGTACCTCTCGCTCACTTGATGCCACCGTAAAGTGACACTTATGGTGTAACGTTTCGTGTGGTTTATGAGTGGCCGGTGGCCCATTGGGGGGAGGTGAAAAGGAAGGCAAGGCATCGGCATAATCATGCTGATGTTCATGGGCGTCGGTAGTCGTTGAAAGGCTCCAATTGCTCGTTTATCCCCCTATACAATAAAAAATTGCTATTATGAACAATTTCATATCAGGTTGCATCTCTCCCCTCTGAGGGAGAGAGGAGGCTTTCGGCCCTAAGTCTAGTCTCGTCATCCGGCGAGCACTCATAATAGTAATACGATGAAGCTGTCATGTGCACCCTGCAGCTTTCACATCATAATTCAGAGTCCGAAACAAAAGTATTTTGGTAATCATCGGTGCCCCTTAAACATGCACTTAAATACATCTCAAATAGCCACTACAGTGATAGAGAAGTAACCACCCTGGTCGTGCCGGGCTAATTCGGTTGCAGGGACCGCAACACTTACGAATGTGCCAACCCTACGTGTGTTGGTTAAACAGCAGCGTACCGCGCAAACCGCATTACAATGTCATCTTCAACACTCTGCTAACTGATTTAAACACAACTCGGCCCGAACTTCACTCAAGCACTTTACTTACCTAACTGCTTACAGCGTTTAAGTAAGTGGGATATAACAACGATCCGTTCTGTAGATAAATGATTTTATTGGGCTGGCAGAGAAAAAGAGACATTTAAATAAAAGTTAGTGCTTAGATACAATTTTTTTCCGTTGACAGTAATTGCGGTTTCAAACTGTGACTTTTCTTAGATTGTTTGATTATAAAATAAATTTGCATAAATCACCAAATATGACCTGTTACCGCGCAAACCGCATTACAATGTTATCCTCAACACTCTGCTAACTGATTTAGACACAACTCGGCCCGAACTTCACTCAGGCACTTTTCACACCTGACTGCTTACAGCGCTTAGGTAAGTGGGGAATAACAACGATACGTTCTGACGAACACAAGACCGCAGAGAAGTCAGGCGCATGACCATGGTAGGTTTACTTCCAAACACGGGGCTCTATCATTGCATAATTCCTGACATTGAACCGATATCAGAAGTTGAAAAATCAGTACAAACCTGTTAACCTGGGACTCAAACCGGATACCTTACGACCTTTGGTTGAGCTTGTTAACAAATAGACCCCAAGGTAAATCTTACATACCTATTTCATATATATACATATATAACTATGAAATGCGAATAGCCTCCGTCGGGTTTCCATTGTGAGTAGCAGGTGGCCCATTGGTAGGGAGCAGCCCTTATATATTATATAGGGAGGAGAGAACTACCGACGCCCATGACCATCAGCATGATTATGCCGATGCCTTGTCTTCCTTTTCACCTCCCCCCAATGGGCCACCGGCCACTCATAAACCGCACGAAACGTGACACCATTGGTGTCACTTTACGGTGGCATCAGGTGAGCGAGAGGTACCTCCACGGTAGTGCACCCAGCAGGTACGCATACACCCCGTCCTATTTCCAATTCTAAGACCTATTGGGCTTTTTATAATCCATATTGTTTCTATGTGGCATATACAATGCTTTGGCATAACTATTATGCGGATGTTTGTGGGCGTCGGTAGCCACAAACCAAATCGGCTCTGTTTTTGGAAAAGGCTAGCGGTAATGTAATATGGCGATTTATACAATATCACTACGGCATATATACATATATATACGGCATATATAATCAACAATAATTTA
>JAFELO010000005.1:594713-605954 GCA_017140195.1 Eumaeus atala | reverse complement strand
CGAATGGATAGAGGGCACACTGCACCCCACCGTGGAGCATCTTTGACAGTTGGGCCTGAAGCCCAACTGCAGCTACTGATAGCCCAAGGTGATCACAGACACCTTCGGTGAAGCCAATTGAACAAAGGGGGCTGCTATTTGTATATATTCCACATAAAAGGTATCACAGAGCATGTGGAGGAGGCGTTTCAATGTACGGAATCAGGATCGAGGATAGGAATCTTATGCTATTGGACGATCCTAAAGTCGATAGGGTTGGCTTGTGATAGGAGACCTCTATGGAGGTGGCGTCAGTCAATTTGTCGAGGTGCGCTAATAATTAAAAGACTTGGGGCACCTCATCATAGGCGACATTGGTAGCACTAATCTTGGTGTTGAGTGGATGGCCTGGCATACGTTGTTTTACCGGGTTGGACGAACAACCCTTATAACTTAGGGGTTTGTAAACTAGATAGAAGGTGATTCTTAGACCTACTGCATATGATATAAAATTTGGTAATAATCGGTGAAGCCGTTTCGGAGGAGTAAGGTAACTAACATTGTAACATGAGAATTTTGAGTATAAATAATCTTTGTCATTTTCCATTTGCCTTATATTCTTCAAATGTATGTTACTGAAAATATCTTCGATATATAAATCTAAAACTAAACAAAAACAATGAACACATTCCCGTGTGTGCCACTTGGCATAGCGCAAGAGTTTCCGTGCCATTTGACATAAAGCAACATTAGATTGACATTAGTGTATCTGTATTAACGCGCCATCGACTCACGTGTATTGGCGGAATGTTTCAAGGTGATTTGACGTTCCTTTTTTGAATTTTTGAATTGTTCGATTTACGAATCACACAACAGGCGCTCAAGTAGATATCAGGCAGAAACGATTGATAACCCAAGATTTGATTTCCGAAGTGAATTTGTTTTAGAATCGAATCTTTGTTACAAAGTGTAATGCCTGAAATTCCTGTCCTACCTCCTAGGAAATGAAATGACCGAAGTTGCGCCAAAATAGCGCCGTGTTTCTGCAGATCTGAGACAGGTGAAGCCGGAGCTGGATGAAGGCGAGTCATCAGCGTGTCCTTTAAGGCATTCCAGTAATGCCCACCAAGTATGAAGAAGAACAAACAACAGAATATTTGAGACTTTTCATACAGTCGCATGTGAGCTCCTCCTCTGGAAACAATTGTGCAAAATCGTACAAATTCAAACAAAAACTTATTCAGCTAAACCGACTAATTCTCCCACTCTCCGCTCCCACCGTAATTAATAATGTTCTTCTTTCGAAATTTCAAATTTGGAATTCGAAGTGAAACTTCGGGCGCGTTCAGGAACCGGCCGTAACTCGCGTGCTCACTGATTCGTTGGCGCCAGATAAGATAATGTTTCTGAACGAGTCGGAACAATAGTTGCATTTACAAATCGTTAGTGGTCGCTTTTTAACGGCACACAATTCGGATATTTTAATCTGTTAATGGTGTCATAAAATAAAATATGGTGTGTTACTCGGATGAGGGATAGTGAGAAAAGTCTTGATAAGAGTTTCCAGACTGTTGTCTATTAAGGTACCTAGTAAGAGACAGTGCCAAATCTCATTGCAGCGAAGTCGGGCTAGCATGATCGGGGAAGTATCTCTATACAGATATCACACAATACAGCCGTAAGGTGACATTTTCGTTGTCGCGTCTTATGCGGCTTGTGAGTGTCCGATGGCCCATCGGAGGGTAGGAGGAAAGAATGGCAACGCATCGGGTTAGTAATGCGGATGTTCATGGGCGTAGGTAGTCACAAAATTATGGCTTTTATTGCTCGTTCGCCAGGGGACAGGATAGGGATACTATAAAAAAATAAGGAAGAAGGGGTAAGCAACATGTATCTACATTAGTATGCATAAATATTGTTTTATAAAGCATACTTGCTTACTTAGGATACAAAGACACAGACAGTTGTTCCCCAATGCATTGTTGAAGTAATACGTTCTTGGCGCGTTTGTAATAAATTATGAGAATGATTTTTATTATTCGCTAGAACATCGTCACCTGAGACTTTAATTTATGGAAATATCACCTATGTTTAGTGTCATTGATTTGTTAATCAAGTGGAGTAGTTCTTTTCTGACCGTGCAAGCCCGATTCGAGTGCAATAATTCAGTAAAACCTTAGTAGGTTTGGGTCCTTATGAGTTGTTATGGGAAATAAGCATTTTTGAGACGAACAAGGCTACGCTCTAGGCATCTGTTACCTAATGAAATGAAATAATAGAAAAGTGAATAATTTCAACGTTAAGTATATCAATAGTCAAGGTTAGTGGTTATCTTTTGGAACGGTTGTTTTATCAATAGTCAAGGTTAGTGGTTATCTTTTGGAACGGTTGTTTTATCTCACGTGACGTTGTGGCGGTACAGTGGTGTGAGTGGACAATTCTGTCAACTTAAACCGATTATACGAAACGAACGTACGGACGTACGTTCGTTTCGTTTGAAAACTGCCTTAAAGTCAAAACCGTCCGTATGAAAAATGTGCACTTGTCAAAGTATGCACTATGTAAAAAACAACTGAAAGTCATTCGCTTACGGTTGAGTATACAAAATTGTATGTACATGTAGAATGACTGAACTGTCATGAACTGTATGAAAGCATGTATCTTGTCGTTTTGTAAAAATGTGGATCCCGAGACAGTTTTAGTTTTGCCCCGGTGAGCTAGAGGTAAAACTGTAACGAATACAGAGGGTCCCGGTGTTGGTAGGCAATAACAGTGGCAGAAACGAATCGTGGGTCGGTCCCTGAATAAAAAATAGACTTTTATAGAAAGCATTTCAACAGTGGAGTAATTCGTTTATTTTTTTCACTCGAATTACAGAATTAATTTCACTTAAACGTGTTCGTCTTAACGTTCTTTAGAAGAGATTCAACAGAGTAAGCACACACGTCCAAAAAGGATATACCTATTTCCAAAGTTTAATAAAGGGTCATATAATTACTATAGGAAAAAATACAATCGCTATGCTTTCTTTACTTGATAAAGTGTCACACAGTGGAATAGTGCGTATTTTGCGTAATAGCTAAAATAATAATTCAGTGTAAGCCGGTCGAAACTTGTAACTTTGGCAGTTCAATTCATAAGACATAAAATTGCTCAGTGTAAAAATTAATGAAAATCGTTTGATTTTAGGATACAAGGGGCTACAAGTAGTACGATGATCTGATTTATCAAAATAAAACAGATTTTGTTGAGAATATCCGAATTTTATACAACGAATGATGTACACATTTATACTTTGTAGATATAGCTTAGCCATCTGGCTATGGCTGTAAAACATACCATTCCCAATGGTCTACGAGAAATAAAAGGACCTTACGTCGTTCAAGATGATCAATATTTAATAAGACGTTGTTTGCGTAAGCGTATTCAAGTCTTAAGCATATACAAGCCATTCAAATATTTTTTTTAGGAGTCGTATTCGCGTGCTTTCAAAATTCAATTAGCTTAAGAATTAAAACACATTGATATATTATAAGCGGCGACAAAATTTTGACAGAATGAGTACCAGGCTGATGAAAGTATAAGTAATGTATGTAAGGGGTAGCATTAGATGGCCCTTAAGGAGGTAACAATGACAGTCAATTTCATTGTGGGACTATCACAAAGCGAAGGTTTAAAAGAAGCCCACCTCTTTAAACCAGTTGACAGAGAAGATTGTTGTGGTATGCTCGCAAGCGTTTTAAGAGAACGTGTAATACGGTTCCGACTAGTAGAGTCCTTTGTCGGAGTATACGTAATCTGGACAAAATTTAAGTTAATATAATCAAGTTAAATTTTTTTTGAATTTTGCTTCACCTCTTTTCTTCCTAGAAACCTGTTTTATTGAACTGACATCCGATGCGGGTATGTTCCAAGGTCGCTAAGAGCCTGCTTACGTCGAGTGTGATCGCTGCGCTTCCGTCTGATCTGCTGTCCTGGCCTTCACCCGCAGAGGTTTATCAATGTGATCGCTGCGCTTCCGTCTGATCTGCTGTCCTGGCCTTCACCCGCAGAGGTTTATCAATGTGATCGCCGCGCTTCCGTCTGATCTGCTGTCCTGGCCTTAACCCGCAGAGGTTTATCAATGATGTGATGATGATCTACGTACGGACTCGGAACTGTGAAATGATCGCCGGGCACAGTCAGGGGTCGTTAACTAATATCCGCAGGTGCGACCGCGGGGACATCGTTTTCCATTGTTCCACTGAAATATTGCTAAGTGCACGTGTACGCAACTGGTGGCTTTCTATTAATGCATCTTGGAGAACTTTTTGAACACTATATTTGATACATACATACTAACTTTCTGCCTAAACTTGGTCACAGCCATCTCTATTGACCTACGACATACTAGTAGCCGAACCGTTTGATCGGTTCGGCTACTAGTAGGTCGGCGTAGCCACAACTATAATTCTCTATTCCCTCATAGTTTAATTGAGAGATGCCCGGTCGGGGCCGCTCAATTGACCAACAATACAGAATTATCACCTCTTACATAAACTCCTTTCAATTCTTACGAGTTCTTGTCCGCGAAGAAAGAGGCGTTTTATTATCACATCACGTTTTATTAATTACTATCGGTCCGCCCCGACTTTGCCTGTTAATAACATGGGCCGGATTACTACCCTATGAAATTGAAGATTAAACATTTCCTCAGGGATTATTCTGTCCATTGGTGAAAACCGCATCAAAATCCGTTATGTAGATTTTGAAAAAATCGACCACATACACACAGACAACTTTTGGGATTTTTGTTTTATAACAAGTATAGACTAGTTGCGTCCCACCAGCTCACTCGAGTAAGTTTGAACATTCCTTTTGCATATTTGTCAAGTGATTTATACAGTCCGCCTTGTGATGATAGCTGTGGCAGCAGTGCTAGATACGTATACCTTAGTCCCTCTGTTATGTGTTAAGGCTTGCCATTATATACGCAATAATATTCACCTAGCGTCCATCACCTCGGATGGTCACATATGCCTCCTGGTGTAAAACATTAACTTATTTGCCCATACAACAACTTTATGACCTAGTCTTATATCCTTGTAGTTACTAAATATACAGAGAAGGAATTATCATGATCGGTCAAGCCATTTCTGAGCACTTCAAATACAAAGACAGTGACACGAGTTTTTTGTATTTAATACTGTTGCTTAACAATGTTAGGTCGATAAAATATGCAATTATGTGTTGTTAAAAAGTGGCTTCTAACAATTATGTGTTATTAAAAAGTGGCTTCTAACAATTCAACTACAGTCCAACAAAGGCATCTGTAAATACATATTTACTTATTTATTTTCGCAGCGCCACCGTTTCCGCGCCCCTGTTAACAAGCCGCGGTCATTAATTCAGGGAATCGAGTATTGTTTCCTGTGCCCACAGCGTCGATCGTTCGCTCAAAATCCGCTTTAAAATACCGTCTCCCCTCCCTTTCCACCCCTGGGGATAGAGAGGGATGGCTATAGGCGGATACAGGCGGGCCCATCCGGTGCGAGCTGAAAAAAGCTTTCGCAACGCTGTATTGTTGCGAAGATAAACGACTTTGGTCTGTTGTTATTGAATTGTGTCAGGTTTTTGTTAGCATGTGCACATGAGTTTAATATACGTGTTGTGTCTATTGTTAATGCTACGTTCCTTCCGAAGTCTCCTTTTGACAGCAAAAGGAGTACCATGCTGCAAAGCAGCTGAATTGCGCAGGCACGTGGCATTGTAGCAGCTATGCAGCTAAGTTCCAGGTGGCCCAATAGAGGGTAGGAGAGAAGGAGGGATACACCTCTGCATGACCATTATGCGAAGGGATAAAAGCAGCCTACGGAAGGCTTAGAATGCTCGTTTGAAACGTATATACTCCAACAACGTCTGTACGTCCGCATAGCCGGCATAGCCGAGATCTGCAGCTCATGTCACGTGCCAACAATATTGTCGCATCTCGTGCGGTCTTATGCGATTCCAGTGGCTCATCGGGGAGAGGGGACGGGGAGAGGGGACGCAGAAGGGCAATGCATCTGCTAATCATTGAAAACTTCGATTGCTCATTTGCCCTCATATGCTATAAAAGAATCACATAATTCTAATAGTTCTATTATCGATGTGATTAGCACAGGAAATCACATCCTCTTCTTGTGTGAATGTCTATGGACGTATACTTGCTGTCAAATGCTCCGACTGAATTTGTCTCCATACTAAAGAGTCCCGTTAATAAAATACATAATGCATAAAGATAAAATATAGGCAGTATATATTTGCTTACACGCAAAAGCAACATGGCAGAGAACGAAAATAGCTGTAGGGAAAAATGTAGGGAAAATACCAGGCCACCGAGCGCCCAACTGAGCAGTTTTGCACATCACAAATATATTACTTTTGTGGATGTAATGACTGATCGCCGATAGGAGATAGTACCTACATGAAAAGCATTACGCTCTGACGTAATCGGGTAAACATGAGTCGTCTACCATAACAGATGACTCGTATCGGAATTTGTATGAGCACTACACAAAATATACTTCCGTCGACATCCGTTTGCAATAACTAATGAGTTATGCACCGACGGCGCCGTATTCAAATACACAAAATATTGTTCGGTGTACGTCGCTAACGTGGCAGGGGACTGCTCGTAAAATATTGACAATATCACTGGAGACATCGCGAAATAATTGTTCTTGATCAATTTTTATGAGTCTTGTTCATAGACACAATGTAGACAGAGTAGAAAAGCCATAGGCAGGCCAGGCCTATGACTGCGAGAGTCCATGTTGGTTGATACAGATGGAAGGTGACAAATACAACATTTGCCTTGCGTGCGCATTGAACAGAGCAATATTTATGGTGCGTTTTAGTCTATATAATTTGAACATAATGTTTGTTTTTCAATATTATTCATTTATTGATATCAATTTGGTTTTAAATCAAACATAAATACATGTTAAAAAAACAGATAGTTTAGATACACATTAGTAGTCATCAAAGTGGGTCCGACTTCCTTTTTTGTTGATGCGGGGAAAAGTATTTACGCGCCTTCACTGGCCCTGGGTGGGGTCCAGTGGTGTGAGGGGCTGGCGGCATATTATATGCCGAATACCCCAAAAACTACCGCGAGTACCATCAGTGCCGCCTTCGATGAGGTGCTCCGGTACAGCATATCATCAGGGCCATGGTGGGGAAAGTGGGTCCGACTCCTTGTTTCCCCCAGTACCAAAATATGACGAATCACATAAAAGTTTATCACCATCACAGGAGGTAGCAAGAAGTTTAATAAAAGACCACCAGCTGAAGTATTCTTATAGTAATAAGAGATATTTGCGTAAATTTACGAAAGCAATAATACTTGTAATCGAAATATAATTTATCTCAACAGGGATCGTCCTGTCGGAGGCACAATCACGTGAGAGACTGAGGGTTCATAAATCTGTCTTGCCCTGCCTTGCCTCACTTATCACAATCACGTGAGAGACTGAGAGTTCATAAATCTGTCTTGCCCTGCCTTGCCTCGCTTATCACAATCACGTGAGAGACTGAAAGTTCATAAATCTGTCTTGCCCTGCCTCGCCTCACTTATCACAGTCCCATCGTAGTGTAAATGAAGTAGGTAGCATTTGATAATAGAACTCTATATCTTTTGATAAATCCTTCAAATACGTTTTAAATTAATTTACCTTATTCAGATTATGAATAAAAATAAATAATATATTAATCCCACAAATATTACGCGAAATTTGTTTTTAGGGTTCCGTGCTAAGTTATTTATTGCTATGGAACCTTCATAGGTGAGCCCGAATTTCTCTCCTATTTGTGCAGAAAAATGAATGGTTATCTTATTAAATTTAAAGTGAATGAAAACACGTGACACGGCTAGTAATCTAAATCCATAAATTATCAGGATGCGAGGTCCTACAGATCAACTACCAATCGTAGTGTAAAATTTAATGCAATATAATTAAAGTTGATCTTACAGGTCGGCTCCCGTTGGAATTGAACCCGCACGAGTCCCTACGGGATAGTAACGAAAACGGGGGTGGTATCAACGATAGTAACGACAACTTTTAATCTTGATCTACCGATATCATCAATTTTTTCCATTCTACCATATGAATAAAAATATTTTTATCTATCTTATATTTACTTAAAAATATGTATCTATAAATTCCACTAAAATCCGCACCTCCATCTTTACCATCACTCACAGAATCACTTAGGAGATTATCTCTCCATCAGTACATGTATCATCTTAATGTGAAAGCCAATTTACGATGGCAGGTCGAACTTAATGTAATGCCGAACAGTTCAATAGAATCGACTCCATTTTGTAATTGTATACTGGGGGTACTTATGCGATCTGGTGAATTGAAATGAAAAATTTGATTGAAATTATTTGGAGAGAAGTTATGGATATTATATGAGTTAAAGCTGGACATTTTATTTATTGAAACCATCAAATTTGACGACTACAAACGCCCATAGTCTTCCGCATTATTGTCATGCAGATGTATTGCGCATATTTCTTCCACCCGTCCAATGAGACACCGGCTAAGCGCAAACCGCACGAATCACCGTTATCTGTCACTTTATGACGGTGACATTGAGCGTGAGTGATGATTTCGGCCCAATTCAGCTGCAAGGCGGCATGACACACAACAACAAAGTCTTACAAAGTACCTCTTTAGGAAGAGGTCCTTGAGGAAATAGTGCCATGCATAGTGCATGACACTATTTCCGCCGGCACGGCCGGGGAGGTATCTCTCGCTTACATAATACCGCAATAAAGTGTCGTCTTCAGTGTGGCGTTTCCATCAGTTTGTGGAAAGGAGGGCAACGCATCGGCATAGTAATAATGTCGATGTTTACGGGCATCGATAGTCGTAAAAAGGGGTCCGATTGCTCGTTTGCCCCTATTCTATAAATAAACGCCTTTTTCTGTCACTTTACGGAGGTGGTTTAGTGAGTGAGGGTGATCGTGTCGGCCCAGTTCAAGATGACACTACCTCTTACAAAATGTAAAATTACTTACATATCGATTTAATAATTTCTAACGTTTTTGGTATTGGAGTATCCAGGTGAAACCGCGAGCGCTTGCTAGTTACACATATAAAGGTGAGAAAACAGGCGCATGAGCTCTCTGTGGTACGAGGGTATGCCCAACACTGGGCTGTGTTATAACATCGCCAAATTTCCATATTCGAACTGTTATTGGAAATCGTAAAATCCTAACAACACATTTTGTTCGGTCCGTCCCGAGATTCGAACCCGAGACCTCACGTCCGTGGCTGAATGTCACCACTAGCCCACGTGTCAGTCGTATAAACATAAATAACTGATACCTACATGACAGAATATAAGACGGAGGACGAACTAACACACTTCCTGTATCCGGTGTGCCGTAGAACAATGGAACCCAATACACACCCTTCAGGGTTCAACAATACAATAGTTTGTGCGATAAAATAGTGTTTTGTATGTTATTATGCTATGGACCAAATGATTAATATGATACTATAAAAATACCAGCTTAGTTGGAGACGTGTGACTTTAACTTAAAAAATAATTAACGGATTTGGATACAATCTGACACAGACATAATTTAATTAAGGAACATACATAAATTATACACAGAAAACTGAAGAAAAAAAAATTGAACTTTAATTTGTTTTGTATTGCTTGGGTAAAACCACGGGTCTCAATTAGTGAATTATAGAAATGACCTGTTTATTCATAGAAATTCATTTAATATATTGTGCTTGTTTATTTCATAGAAATTGAATAAACAAGCACAATATAGTTATATGTAAAAGGCGTACTCGTGAACTGGCCACTTTCACCAAAAAAAAATAATTAAAATTTAAACTCGTGTATTTCTGTTTCGAATTTCTTATCTCGTTTGTTTTTCCACTTCTTCTCAGAGTGCGTCACATAATACACTCTATAATGTTCATATAAAGTAAATGTATTACAATATACATAAAATTCTTGGTTTTCAGAATCTAACCGATTATGCCTCCAAATTTGTTATCACAACGGTAAACTGTATATTTGAGCACAACATTTTCACTTATAACTTGGGTGCTGAGAGAGATATGTAAATGGAGTGATAAATCAGTATAAATGTAATTGTAGCGGGGCCATCTGCTAAATCAGTGGAGACAGAGGGCCCCAAGTTATACTGTTACCTGTTTCAGATTATTTCTTATTCCGTTTTACTCGCTATGAAAAAATATTTTACAATTATTAGCTACGCCCGAGGAAATCTCGATCGCGTGGAAATTTTGGGACAAATAGTTACAATTCATAGATAATTTATGGCTGGTTCTCAACTGCTTTAAACACAGTTTTTTTTTTACATAAGAACGGTTTCGGAACCATCGGGT
The DNA here is from genome assembly GCA_017140195.1 of Eumaeus atala. Taxonomy (NCBI): domain Eukaryota; kingdom Metazoa; phylum Arthropoda; class Insecta; order Lepidoptera; family Lycaenidae; genus Eumaeus; species Eumaeus atala. The sequence continues at coordinate 595,575 of JAFELO010000005.1, read as the reverse complement.
TACCAGTGTAGAGACATGAGTATTCTATAGATATAATAATATAATACTGATACTACTACGCTATTTTTTTTGGAGATTTTGTTTATTTGAAACTAGACTTCAAACGTCCATAGACATCCACCTAATCAGATTTAATGCATTGTACACCATATGATACCGCAGTACACACAAAACAGACAGTTAGTATGGCGCGTTTCATTCGGTGAGTAACCGGTGGCCCGTTTTGGAATCCCACCACCAACCTCCAAAGGGAAAGGGGAAAAGAGCGCAACCCAGCTGACAAAAATGTGTATGTCTCTGCGGGCATTGGTAGTCATTGGGAGGCTCGTTATACTATATAAGTTAAAATATTGTATTAGTCTTTAATATTTAACAGACAATAACACATTAATCATGATTAATTTCGAAACATCAAGCAGTGGAATAAATTGAGAATTTGTTGTAGAATATGAAACAACCTGTTTAGCATATGAATTTGATGCCGTGAAATATGGTTACAATTAATATGGATATATGCCGCCGCCTTGAGCTTTAACTGGAGAGTTCTTATTACGACCAAATTTCAAGATCACCGAAAAATAACTATTTGTCAAGCTTCTTTTATATCGTAATAAGCTTTTTTCACGAGTTCGCGTCACCAAAATATAAATTAGGTATTTACTAAAGAAACTATATATGAAATATTTCACATAGCACACGCGAGAAGGTGCTACGCGTACCCGTAGCACAGCTACGCGTCACTGCGAGATATATTACATACTCCAGATCAATGATATTGTGATAGTTTTTAAATTTATAAGTCTTTAAATAGTGTTAACGAGAGATTAATTCATTTTTTATAGTGTAATAATCTCCGTTCAAT
>JAFELO010000005.1:575107-594684 GCA_017140195.1 Eumaeus atala | reverse complement strand
TATATATATATATATATATATATATATATATATAGTAGTATCATGTCCTATTCGGATGGCACTCCGACACTTACCGGAGACATATCAAGTGCAAACCCTACGGCTTAACTCTCTCTCTCTCTCTTTCTCTCTCACGTGTCACAGGGTCACAACCACTAACTGACCTTCTGATTTCGGGCTGCCATTAGAAGTTGACAAGTCCATTTGCACTTTTTTAGTGTACTTACAGTCTATGTTTGAAAATGATTATTACAATATCATGAGGCTGTAAATAACAAATCGAGCAGTTTGAGCCTTTTCGTGACTATCAATGCCAATAAACATCCGCATGCAAGTCTCTTGCTCTCGTTCAAACCTTGCCTTCAAACATGCCACCAGCCTCTTACAAACCGGAAACTGATTTATTATAGCATAATACATTTATACTATGCGATAAAAATCATAATCGTTATTATTAATTGCCTGCCGCGTCCCACTGATGGGCAAAGGCCACTCTACTCTATTTCTACACCTCTCTATTTAGAGCTAGACTGGGCTAATCCTTCCGACAGGATTCCAGTTCGATAAAAATCAAAAAGCAACGAAAATTATGAAGATATTTCCACAAGTTCCAAGTAGAAGGAATTGTGAAGTAAGTCGAAAATAATAAGCGACCTTTCGTGGCAATATTCACTGAATACATTATTTTCTTGCCGTGCTCACGCCGTGCCCGCAGTCGTACAACTTGCGAATATTCTAGTATAAGTGAAACAGCGGAGTTTGTTAATTTTTTTCTGGTGTTTACACCGGGACGGAAAAAATATGAATGTGTAAAATGATGTATATCAATCATTACAATGAAACTATTCTTTCAGGTTTTACCGTGGTTTATTTCATTATTTAAGTAGCCCGACGTTTCAGAAGCTTTACTGCAACCATGGTCGATTGAGATAATAGATGTCCTGACGTCAAAAAATATTAAAAGCACCCGAAGAATTATAATTATTTAGTTGTTCCGATTAACGCAAACAATGCTTATTGTATCTGGCTGCCTTGAGGTTTTATGTTTAGTTCTTGATTTGGTTATGTTTATTACTTGATCCCAAGTAGAGGGAAGATCCCAGCCATCTCCTATATTGAAATTTAGATGTTTTTAAATTCAATAGCGTCGCGGATCATCCTTGGAAGGAGTCGATGTTCCCTAGTGAGGATTTGCGCTTTACCAAATCTAATGTAATGACGGGGACCAACTTCAGCATGCTCACAGACAGCAGATTCACTTCGGAGTAACACTTCGGTGTTGAAAATTTAACACATCTATTACGTATATCGCTGTACTGCGTATGTCTCTTGCAGATAGTTCAGTTCACATGAGTGTACTCTAGTTGCCCCTCGGAACATTTTATATTTACTAATTTGTTAGATCTGCTGTAACAAAAACAGTTCCTTGGTCTAGTCCAAGGATCTGTGCGACACAAAACATCAGTCGTAAAATCGATATTCAGCAATTGATGCTCATCGTGGGATGTGGGTAAAACTATTTTTTTTCCTCTAAAGTGACAAATTAGCCATAGGCAAGTTCGACTGATGTTACAATGATGCAATGGGGGGCTGCTAGTTAAGTAATATTTTTGCAAGACGTCGTGACGTATTGAAGTCGAACCGGTACAAGCAGGTAAGTATGAGATCCCGGACGGCTGTTTCTGAAGATGGAGTGAAGAAGCACACATAGAAACATAAGGATGTGTAAATGTTGATTATGCTATAAAAGTCTAGATATAATAATACCATAACATTAATTTAACTAGGTTTGTATATGCAACGAGTTATCTGATGATGATGAGGCCCGGTTTAAACACAAACAATAAGATTTAGCAAAATACACTTCCTGCCTCGCCATAGGGTAGGAAGCAGTTAGTGGGCAGACGGAATTCATTGGCGACGGTTACTGAACAAGCCTCTGTACATTGAGTTGTGCTTAAATATTTCTCTGTTGGTCGCTTCGTTAGTCCCAGTATCAATGACTGCTGGATCACTGAAGAGTTCTTGGCGTTAGGTTTATTTAAAATGTTAAGGGTTCACTTCTGTAAAATACTACGAATACGTAGCACAAGCAAGTGAAGTTACGCTTACTCGTAGCATAGCTACGCGGCGCCATGAACGTGCGTTACGTTACGAACTGGGTTCACTGTTATTTGATAGTTTTTAGGGTTTCGTAACTAAACGTAAAACGGGTACGGGTAAAAACGGGTTCCTAGTGTGCTGTCCGTCTGTCTGTCACCAGGCTATATCTTATGAACCGTGATAGCTAGACAGCTTTTAATTTTCTCTTACAATTTTTTTGTTTGTTGCAGCAATCGTACAAGGTACTAAAAAGCCAGTTAGGGAGGGTCTCATATGAAACCTTTTTTAATCGTTTTTTTAATAAGTTTTAGTAATTGCTGTTTTAATTTCTATTTATTACTATAACTTATATTAGTTCTAAGGCGTATTGTTATCCTAATATCAGCGTAAATTGATAGATAACATTTTGTGTGATTCCAGGCGAATGATTTAAAATTTAAAGAAGTAAATAAAGTTAAAATCTCTGCTTTTGTAAATTTTCGGCATTTTGTTTGATGGGCCTGTGGTGATGGTAGTGACAAAACTGCTCGAAGAATACTTTAATGGATTCTATCGCATTCGTTAAAACTTAGAACTTACTAGACGTTTAGTTCACCTTAAACTTATGACACAAAGACCACGAAATAAATATAGCTTAAAAAGACCGAAGCAGCAATACTTGAGATGGTTTTAAGGACATAGGATGATATTCGAGTAAATTTACTATAGCGGATCCTTGATATTTATTTTACGCATTTTGGAAATGAAATATGAAATAAGCTTGACATTTTGTAACGAGATTAGTGCGAAGCTTCCCTTCTAATGTCAAATTATTTCGAATGAGGAGAGACAGATAAACGCATTAAACGCCGACACACTTAATTCAATCAGATCGATGGCTATCAATAACCACGCCTGGTTATCTCGTCACCCCACTACTCCCCATTTACATACAAATACATACAAATCGGAACAGTAATCGGTTCCGGGTCACGTGTCTACCGCGCCGAATCGCTTAAAGAGACCTTTCGTTCACGCTTAATAAAGTCACAATCTTCTCACAATACAAAACAGGCTGGCTGTATAACTGAACACCCTTGCCTAAAAAAAATACGAGGGTAACAGATTCCAAATTTGAATTTGATTATCGAAGTGTGCCGACTATTTATCATTTGTAATGACGTCTCTCTGGAGAGAGGACGTATTAATATTGTAATCTTGTAAAAGCGTTCCCGAAATACATTATTTATTATTTTTCCTACCGTAGAGCTATTTGAGTGGAAAATATTGAGCTTTTCATTGATTATGTATGACTGTGGATTGTAATTTTAACATGGTTACATTCTAAATTTATAAGCTCACTAGAGAATTTAAATAACCGGCTAGAAATATAATAAATCTACGTGACTTGAAAATCATTGAAAAGGATTTCTAGTTCTGGATAATATAGCTAATGTCTTCAATCCAACTATTTGCTGTAAATGTTATTACCAAACTAAAATAACTATCTATAAAAAAATCGCTAGGAATGTTAAAATCTTAAATTACACATGGTCTTACCTGCATTTGTTTCGATTCTTGTTTCAAACCTGATTGTCTATGAAATCGAAGTCATTTAAATCATTTTTCTGCTGTGACACTTTTATCTGTTATCCCGTAGGGTCTAAGTTTAGCCCGAGTTTGGATCACAGTGGTAACTAAACAATATTCAAATGTATCTCGGTCTCTATTACGGGTCACATCCGTCATGAGTCGTCTACAAGTTTTATACAGGATGTTTCGTTATAGTACTTATTGAAATATAAGCGTTTGTTGAAAGAAAGAATGTTATGTTATCGATCACAGACACCAGCATCGAGAATAACTAAATTATAACTATAATTTGTAGCAAAAATAGCGTATCTGCAAAATTTGATACATACAAAGTTTATGTATATATAATAAATTGATTTTTGATTTAAATAATAATAAATGCCAATCGTTCTTCGCTCTTATAATAACAGAGTTTCAGCCATCACTACATTTAAGGTCAATCACTGACTCGAAAAGAAGAAGAAGATTCATTACTCTCTTCACAGAACCATCGCATCGGTTGTGAGGGCTCTGACATCACATACGGACAGTGGACAATCTGATCATGGTCAGTCAACTTCTACATCACATTATAATATTAATATAAATAAACAGCCTGTATAACATAATACGAGGGTCGCTTTGTCCCCAATATGAATATTTTCTATTGAATTACTCACGGTTCGGCGGGCAAGCAAAAATATTGTTCAGCTCGCACTTATACGAACACCCTGTGTTTTTGGCACGTGTACAAACAAGTTTTTTTCTTATCGCCGTTGTATTGTATCGATCAGCGGTTGCCGTTTACTTTTACTAGTTTTTTACTATTAATACAAAGATGGCGAAAATGTAACTTGTAAATGTAATATGGCAGTTGGCAACAAACGTTTAGATGGCGGAATGCCCGGACTTACCTTGTCTACGGACTCAGATCTAAATCTTAGTGCGATGAGATGGGACGTTAAATATAAATTACTTAGTCAATGTTACTTGCGTTTTCAAGATGCAGAGATAAGGAATATAAAAGTGTATGTATAATTACACACAATCAAAAACATTGTCCTCCTTCTAACGCATTTAGGTAAAAAATGGTGAGCGAGAGAGAAGAAGGAAAAAGAGTGACAGAGAAGAGATAAAAAGATGTGTCGAAAATTCATGCATGGTAGAAGTGAAATTTAGGTAAATATATCCAAAGGTAACTAACAATTACGCGTTTATATAGTGGGCATCAATAGTCATCAACAAGGTCAGACTATTTATTTGCAGGCAGCATAACATTAAAAAATACAAGAGAGACAGTAAGTAAAGCCGTCCACTAAATGGCCAATTCATCAGTAATAAGACTAGTCACAGATCACGATGTCGTTCTAAATTACGCCAAGGTTAATCAACACCCTAGCTGACAATCTGCGCCACATTTCCCATGCCAATTCACCATGGCCATCTCGCCACTGGACCGCGTTTCATGGCGAATTGGCACGTACCATGGGAACAGGGCCGTTCGCAAGAGTTTCGCTATGGCGTTTCGCCACGCTAGTTAGAATGACGATATAATTATTGAGAAGCACACGATTTGATGCCACAACGTAGTTGAAATAAGTTTGAAAATGTAATTATAATATAATAAATGTAATATTATAATAATAGTGATTTTAGGAAAATGTAATTATCAGTAATGTATTATAATAATAGTGATTTTAGGAAAATGTAATTATCAGTTATGTATTATAATAATAGTGATTTTAGGAAAATGTAATTATCAGTTATATGTTATAACAGTAGTGATTTTAGGACTATTTTTTGCGACAGAAAATATAAGATTGTTATCTCTATATGTATATACATATTATACAATTGAGTGTACATATGTCCGCATTTCGTCAAAAACTACTGGGAAGATTTTCATAAGGTTTTCACCCCTCAATAATCGCTCTATCAAACAGAGTATTATGCCTAGGTAGATTTTCGTGTATAATTGATTAAAGTAACGTTTGGAGTTTTCAGAGGTAAGTACGGATATGTACATAATACCTAGGTCCATAGGTATTATTTTTGGAAAATGTTTAACCGTAAATCGAAATAGCTATGGGATGGGATGAGAGAAGAAAACAGGGCAACACAACGGCATAGTAATTATGCAAATGTATATGGGCGTCTGAAGTCAGCGGACCGTTTTAGTCGAAATACCTGGTTTGTCCCCCTATTGTGCACAAAGGAAGAAATACTGACGATTATAATCCTAAAATACTAAATGATCATATCAAATATTGATGTACGGTCCCGTACAATATCCAGGACATTCTAGGTATTGTTAGGACTTGTGCTACGGAACAACAGCAAATATATATGAGTACATACATAATTTGTATAATGAATTTAAGAAATTATAAATAATAAATTATATTTTGTAGAAAAGTATCCCATACTTGCTTATGACAATTATTATAATTCGGGTCGGAAGACTGCCTCCACGTAGTAGCCAGTTGTGTTGGATGCGAGTAGCTGGGGATTGATTGTCTCAACGTTCATTGAAAGAGGCCTATATTCAGCAGTGACCGATAAGGGCTGATAATGATGAATTATGATAATGTTCGCGAAAGGCACGTCCCCGGTCATGCCGGCCCAGTTTCACTATAATACGGCATGGCACTACCTCCTACTGAATTCTAAAACTCTTAAACTTCAATTGTCTAACATGGTAATTGCAGACATAGCGTGCCTTTTCTTGGCATTACATTTTACCATGAAACCAACATTAAAAGTGTTAGGATTTAGTAAGAGGTAGTGCCACGCTGTGTTGCATCGGATCTGGGCCGACATGACCGGGAAGGTGTCTTTCATTCACATTATACCTATGTAAAGTGACTTCGTACTTGGCATTCATTGAAAGAGGCCTTGGACCAGCAGTGGCAGATAAGTGCTGATAATGATGATGACGAAAGTGACTTCGCAGTAGCATTTCATGCGGTTGCGAGTATCCGGTTGCCCATTGCAGGAGAGGAGGAAAGGAGGATGACGAATTTGCATAACTAATTGTGCTGACGTTTATGGGCATCGTTACTTATAGAAAGGCGCTGACTACTCGTTTGTCCCCTTATAATATAAAAAAATAATGTGATCTTCTCCAAACACAGAAGTAAGTACCTACTTGTATAACTAGGTACTACTTTGGAGCTTAATTAATCATCACACAACCCTGAAAAATGCGTATAATACGAGTATATGATATTTCATAGGAAACGAGAAATCAAAAATATTACATAAATTTTTTTTTTTTACATTTTTGTTTCTGTGCAATACTTTTTACTTCTAGAAAAACATGTTAAGAAACTAAAAATACTATAAATTTTCAAATATTGTTACTATAATAAAGTTATCAGACCGACTACATTAGTATTGGAAAAAAAAAATAACCTTTCAAAGCTTGCAATTTTCAAGGGAACATAAAAAATATATAATTATATAATAAAAAAAATTTAAGTGTTAACATTCTATAATTAAAAATACACCATTTTACAAGCTTAATATTCTATTTCTCTTTTTAACTTCTATAAGGCTAAAGGACAATAGAAAGAAAAATATACATCTTTAAATATTTTAATATGCGTCTTCTACTGAATATTTACAAAATAAACATTAACAGCTAATATTGCACGTTGAGTAAAACTAAATAACAACAACAATTATATGCCGAGGCGACACGGCTGACCCAACACAACCAAAACCGGAGACAATTTATCCTCTACAGAACCGAATTTAAACGCAATCATTTCGACCCCTTACTTGTGAAGTACGGAGCCGTGATGCGGATAGAATTGTTTAGATTTTTTATTGAAATTTTGTGCTGACGGTACATCTTCAAGGTCGCCTTCTTTGTCCTGGTGCGCTGTCATATGTCGGGTCAAGTGATGTCTTTCCCTGAAACTTTCATTGCACACAGGACACTTTAACTTTTCCTCCCGCTTCCGTCTAGTCGGATCCGCAGTCGTTTCACTCTTGTGGTGCGTCCGCATATGATACACTAAGTCTGACGTCATCCTAAAACTTATACTACATTTAGCACACACATTTTGGGCTGGCAAAGAGAATGCGGCTATGGTTGAAGGTAGAAGCGTACTAAGAATCGCTGCGGCAGGATTAGCTATCAGCGGATTAACAGCTTCACGCGGCGGTGCCGGGAACTTCATGTAATCTTGACTAGGTTGCTGAAAGCTTTGAACTCCAAATGGATAAGCAGGGCCGGCTTGGAGATATGGTAGTTCTGGTCGAAATGGTAGATAATTAATTTTACCCGGTGACATGTGAGACGTCTTTGGATCTGGCTTTCCCTGATATTCCATGCTTCTTAAATTATTTCTGGAGATTGTGCCCTGTTCGGGATAGTTCGGAGACGTTGATGGGACATTTTGATTTTTAAAAAAATTTTGGCCGTTCAATAAATGCGATGGCGTGAGCAAACTGCTAAATCCCGATTTGTTGAATGAACTTGACGGAGAACTGCCGGAGGACAGTGGGGGGCTTATCGAGTTCTGATAAAGAAGATTATCCGGACTTACTGATGGATTTGGTGATTTAACACTGAAATTTGAAACTTTCGTGAATGCACTTTTTGGTGACATCTCCCTTGGCTTCTCTAGGAATCTATTTTCAAATCTCGCTTTAGATTGCATACTAATCAATGTAGGATCGTCGAAAATTTTATTTTTATATTCTGGCAAAAACTTTGGATGCCTTCCAGCACTTTCGTTAGAGTTAGGCCGACTCCTCGATCGCTCCGAGGTATCAGAGTCACTGCAATATATCGACTTGCCTGGATACTCGTCTGTACCGACGTCAATATTAATGTCGGAGCCAAAACCTGGAGAAATATTGTTATTGATACGAATTCTTTCTTCATCTTGATCCTTGGAATCCAATGTATTTTCATTGGAATATTCACCATGCCTCAAAAAGTCTGCGGCTTTCTTCGGTTGGTGATCCCACTCTTCCGTGTTAAATAGTTGTTTTGACACTCTCAGAGCACGTTCTGGATGAGTTTGGCGTATTTTTTCATCGGGCATCATCAAAAATGCCACATCGAAGGAACGTTTCGTTTTTCCTGGATTGATCGTAGTGGAATGCATGTCGGTTTTCTGTTGAGATGTTTTAGCACTTTCGATATTTAAACTACTTTCTTTACCGTCCGGGACTTGTTCTTTGTAAATTTGATAATTATTTTGTACGTCCATTGTCATTGTTTTACATTTAACTGATCGCACACGAAACGAAAACTTTTCACACTTATATCGCAGTAACGCTGCGAGGACGCGTGCGTGCTGTTCTTCGGTAACTTTTCGAATGAGCTCAGCGTAAGGGTGAAAAATATATAAGTGGGACTGCAAACTACCCTTCATAGAGGCATTCAAGTCGGAGGCGTGGCGAGGCGACCAATGAGGGCAGAGCGAGAGGCGTTATTGAAAGCGGCGGTCCAATCGCGGAGGATGCGGAGGCAGCGAGCAGGAGAGCTCAATCACCGGGTCAAGATAATAATAACTGGCGCGAATTGAGAGCGCATTGAGTTGTGGTAGGGTTAGCACGACAAAGACAGTACGATATTTAATCGGAAGCCTCTTTGCGCTAATATTGAGCTCTGCTTCGTACACTCAATATATTTTTCTTTAATTTTTAGGGCTTAGCTTTGTTATTTTCTATAATATATATTTTTGTCAGCAACTACTAAACAAATTTTCCTATGTAAATTTTGACTCAGTTTATTTTCGAGATAAATTTGAATAAAAAATATTTTAAATGTTTCAATTGAATACATCTTTTTATGTGTATTGACCCAGGACATGAGGGTCCAATACTAGCAGTGGAAAATAATATAACATTCGGAAAGTTATATAACGGCTTAACAGCTTTAACAAATACATACCCACCATTATACACACTGCCTACTATTCAATTATTTTTCGAAAATGTGATTATTTAATGTCTCTGTTAATTTATGTTAATTTAACAACAGGAACTCACCGAAACTACTGGACCGGTTTTTTTGAACAAATCTGAAGATTAGTCTAACATATACTTAGTCTCTATTCAATATCTCTATTCAATCATAACAACCACAGCAACGCGTGACCAAAATCATTAGCACATAATAAAGTTGGGTAAATTATTATTTTACCATGTTTATTCTTGTTTTTATGTATAATAATAAATAGTAGGAACTAGAACTAGTAGCAATGTGGAGATAGTAACAATAAAGTTAAAATTATAGCGCCTCTTATATATTACCTAAGTTCTTTTTCTTTATTTACTATATTTAAAAAAAATACAAAGACCATTAGTAGATAACATTCATCAGCATCATCATTATCAGCCCTTATCGATCCACTGCTGGACATAGGCATATTTCAATGAACGCCTAGACGACCGATCTCCTGCTACTCGCATCCATCCCGGACCGGCTACTGCACGGAGATCGTCTTCCCACCAGGCGAACGCTCGACCAACGCTTCGTTGTCCTAAACGCGGCCTCCACTCTAGAACCTTACTGGCCCATCTGCCTCCGTAATCATCTTATCCATCAGATAACATTATAAACCCAAAAAATGTTCAATGTGTAGGACTAAATAAAAAAGTAATATACATATATTACTTTTTTAGGATAGGAAGTGAACTCAAAAAATTATTTTCTTATAAAAAAATTGCCATCTAAATTTATTTATACATAAAAATTATATAATTAGTTACTGGTATAGTTAGAGTGACTAGAGAGAGAAATAAATCAAATCAAGACAGCAATAGCTATAATACTATAAAAAAAAGAATGAGAACGAATATTTAAATATTTTATTTTATTTTGAAATCTAATTGTGATGTTTGACATTTTTTCCTTGGTATCCTTATGTTAGGTACAAGCTTGACTTTCATTTTTATTTACTAATTTATTACTGCGACATTTGTTTATGTATTCCAGAATAATCTTTTATTGACATTATTACTTTTATATTTTCTTATTTATTTAATCCACATTCATAATTTTATTATTATCATTGTAATTTGTAGATATATTACGAACTTCTTATTAATGCTGTATGCAACTGTAATTATATACATACAAATGTAAACATGACCATAAAAATAGTGTAAATTGTAAGAAGTAATTTTTGTAATTGGTGTTGGTGAATTATTTTATTTTATATTATTGTAAAATAAAAAATAAAATAAAATAATGCAAGCCCTTTATCTAAAGTTGCTTATCTACTTATTTTAATGCAGGACATTGAGGAATTTTAATGACAGAGAGCAGCGCATCTATGCACAAAGTCTATGCGTATGCTAACTGTGCGTCGGTACCTTGTGTTCACCAAGCTACTCAGTTGTCCCCTTATGCTATAAAATGCTTATCAATGATTAACATAGTAGGCACCTTTTAAGAAGAGGTGGAGAAGATAGCGCCATGCTTGATGCAATATACTACATCCTCTTATGCAACTTAATCGGGCCGGCAAAACCAGGGAAGTATCTCTCGCAATTTTTTACCGGCGTGAAGTGACAGCGTCACTGTTGCGTTTCATGCGATTTAGGAGTAGCCGGTAGCCCGTTGAGGGATGATAGGAGGGCAACGCAATGATGTCCTTGGGCGTCGGTAGTCATCAAGTCTCCGATTTCTCATTTGCCCCCTTATGCTATTAAAAAAACGTACACAAAACTTGACTAACGCCTCACATTGACAACAGAAACGTAACCTAACTTTCATCTAAGTTCCATTTTTAACTAAATGTTGGATAACACATTTTTTTCTATATTATTATAGGGGGCCAGAAATGCAGTTAAATGCATGTTGCATTCACTTCCCCCTTCCATCCAATTGGGCAAGTATGAGATAAATCCTACCAAAAGTGAAATATAAATGTGTTTTAAATTACCTTCTTTTTCCACAATATTCTGTCCAGTCAGAATCTCCACACATAATTAGCTGCGTCTATCACAACAAACCACACATAATATCCCCGATTATGATTCCAATAAATATGTTTTATATGTAACATAAAAAAATGATGTGCCTACGAGTACCCTCGGCTGTATGGATGAGATTGCGAATAATGCTATTAACACAGACGCTTCTACTCAAATTGATATCCTCGATCCATCCGGAGTAAATGACAGTGAACCTAATATTGACTGTAATAAAGTATTAAATCACTTCACTTTTTGTACAAGATAATGCACGAAAAAATGACAAATGAAATGATGCCTTGTTCGATGGGAAATAAAGTATTTGTTTATGTGGCAACAGCGAGGCGCAAAGCATAGAATCTCAAATGAGTTCTGTTGGTGGTAACGATAATAAGATGGGCGCAGACGTTAAAGGAAAGTCATTTGTCAGGTTCTAGTCATTTTTCGCCAATTCGTTGGGTTTATATGAAAATCTGTTAGAGCCCTCAGCTCTCTCGCTATGATATTTTCTTCCATATTGGACTATTTGCAGTTGTTTTTTGGAATAGTTCGTAATAATTGATCCTATTTTTATTCAGGTGATGTCTCGAAGCGTCTAAAATAGTATTAATACATAGTTATGGGAATTGAACAAATTATATTACTAGTTTTAATAATGGCCACTTATGGTCCTACTAAGACAGACTTTAGGGACACACATTAAAAGAGTTCATAAAGTAAGCTAAGGTCAAACAAACCTTTTTTTTGACGCGGGGAAACGCACTTACGCGCCTTTACCGGCCCTGGGTGGGGTCCAGTGGTGTGTGGGACCCGCGGCACATGATAGTGTCGAATAACCACAAAAACCACCGCGAGTACCCCGGAACAACAAGGTCAAACAAGCCCAGTGTACATGAAATTTATATAAAACTGTATTCATAATAAAAAAACTTTTTATCAAGTATGTGGTTTTGTATCTATGTTATAATTTTTCACATAAAACTTTTTGTAAATTTCTATTTACTATATTTTATTTACCTGTGTAATTATTATAATTTGAAAGAATGTTTTTAATACAAGAACTTGTTTGATTGTGTTTCTACAATAACTTTTAGTTCCATCAACACAATATCTCACAAAATTTTACCAACATTTCCTCTTAAGGCATAAATTCAACATTAAAGATATATAATACTTAACTCCAACTTTTTATGTTTAGAAGACAGTTTGTGAGCTTTCGGCAGTCAAAAGACACCCATTTCATACCACAGGCCTACCATAGAGGGCCACAAGTTAAATCTTGCACTCTGACAGAGGACGGCCTCCTACCCGGGGAGCCGCTGATCGTTGACTATTTCATATTATTTGCGGGGATAGATTAAAGTATTGAATGAATTAGTGTTGACTGCAGTTATCTGTAAAGGTTATTCATAAGTAATTTGCGCCACGTGCTATAGTTTAGCGTGCACGTGTATGGGAGTGAAATATAGGGGGATAAAATATTTTAAATGCCCCACATTTACTACTTATAAGTATTAAGAGCAAAGCCTGTAAGTTATACAATTTATAACTTATAAGCAAGTGAACCATTTTCTTTAAGATAAATTTGATACAATTATCGGCCTGTGAAAAAAATCTACAAATAATTTCCAACGTTCTATATCCGATACGATTTGCATTTTTTTTAGGACTCCCAGATCTTTTTTTTTTTTTTGTATATTAATATATAAATAAAAGGAAAAAGATTACCCATATAATTATGGAGACAGACGAGCAGCCTTTTGATAACTACCGACGCCCATAAACATCCACTACTATTAGTTATGCAAATGCGTAGTCCTCCTTTTCTCCTCCCTCTCCAATGGGCCACCCATAATTAACAAAACGCGACGAGAGCGAGAGATACATCCCCGGACGTGTCGGCCAAGTTCCGCTACAACACATGGCGCACCATCTCTTACTAAAAACTTGTACAAAGACTGAGGATATTGTAGATAGATTAGTGTCCATACTTCTAGCTACCGTTGAGCGATGAGCGGAGGTCGGGGGCCGCATCTGCAACTTAGATTGGCGCGCCGATTGGCTGAATACCCCAGGGCCCTGCGACAGCCCGACTGCTGGAGACAGATTACTCGGTGCTCCTGCCGCCCGCTGCCCACTCTCGCGAGACTGACATTTGATTGAGAGCGTGTGATGTCGCCATTTGTTTTGTTCATTCAACTTATCCGCGACGGAACGAATCGAACTTGTCACCTACGGTTATTTATGTAAGATTTTCTGGTCAGTAACTGAATTATCGATTGAATTAAAATATTTTTATTTGAAGTAGAATCCATGTCAGTAAGTGATTTCACTTATTGAACTGAACATCAACGTAGAATTCTAACACTGCATCGGCTTAGCCTAGAACATACCTGACGAGAGCTGGCTAAATATTGCTAGATTTCAGTTTATGATTACAGTTAAAGTTTTAGATCGATTTTCATACTGGGACAGCTTAGAAGGAGCATGATATTATCATACTGGGACAGCTTAGAAGGAGCATGATATTATCATACTGGGACAGCTTAGAAGGAGCATGATATTATCATACTGGGACAGCTTAGAAGGAGCATGATATTATCCCATGGCGTCGTTTCTGCAATGTTTTTATTGCAATATTTTAGTACATCTATATAATAATTGGTTATCTGTCAAAATATTATATTATACGCGCTTCGCACACACACCTGAACCTGAAATAATATATCTCTGTGAAATCATTTCAATTTTAAAATGGTAAGATACTGCGGATACTAACAAGAATATTTGTCATCTCTATCAGAATCTGAAAATCAACAAAAAGTAGCAATAAAATTTAATAAAATATTTGCTTAGCCTGATCGGTTAATCCCTGTCCCACAATGGCACCTGTCCTCTGTAGCACTATTAATTCATCTTTAGTGCCCCCTCACTCAATACAATTGTCCAACAACCATATGGTATACCCGGTTTAACAATAGTATACACTTTGTTCAATACACATAAACTGCACACGAAGCTACACTTTGCATAAGTGACAATAAGTGCGATAATTGTGAGGACGAATTTGATTGCTTTTATCCAAGTTGTACGAAGCCATAATCAGCCATTCAATAATTCTTCTAAATCAACCATCCTGTTAATAGTTTTCAACGCGAGCACATTTTGAACTCTACTCCAATGCAATACATTATAAAATGGATTATTTTCAACATTGTTTTTAAAACGGTTACAACTTTAATGTTAATCTCTAATCCGGATTTAGACTTTATATCGACGAATTAACGTTTAATTTCCCAAAATAGTTTGGTTAGTAAAAAAAACTTTATTGCCTAGCGAATATGTGCGTTAAAGTAATATCAATAAAATCGATAATTGTTTAGATATCCTCGAATTTATTAGCAAACTTCAAAGTTGGATTAGGCAGCACTTGTTTATGAATTTTTGTACCATATGGTATAAAAGCCGCTGAGTACAATGCACCCTCATGGTGCTACCCCATTACCATATGGGACACGTTAAATGCGTTTTCAAGAGAATCGAATGGTGCAAAAATATTGAGCGTATCATTATTTGAGTGTAATCATATGGGTGATGAGAGCAGATGGAGTCGTGAAGGACAAGGCAGGTCAGTGAGCAAAACATACCAAACATTAACTACAGCATCCCGGTGCACCAAGGCGAATAAATATCGTTATGGGAGTCCAACAGATAAATATTAGTATCCTCATAGATGTTCGGAACCAAATTGACATAATGTTGCGTCAAAATTTCCAGCCAGTATCATCGTCATCATTAGATGTAGTGAGGCAAAATTAGAGCAATTTGAAATTTTCTTTAGTTGAATATTAAATGGAGAAGAACCACACAAGTGTACCTTGCGTACTACCATCACCATGAATAGATGACATTTTTTTTTTACAAATAGTTTTGTCGTTGTTAAATGTAGAGTCTAACAGTAATCGAAGTCGAATGGTTTCTTTTTATAATTGGGACCGAATGTCGGTCCCAAGGCAATCAATGGTTTTGTAAACATACCTTTAATTTTTTTATAGAATAGGGGGGCAAACGAGAAATCGAAACATTGAACTTGGACTCCCATGAACATCCACATAATTACTATGCCGATGCGTTGCCCTCCTTCCCCCCGACCCCCATTGAAGAAGTTACTTTACGGCGGTATTATGCGAGCGAGAGGTACCTCCCCGGTCGTGTCGGCCCAATTCCGTTGCACAGGAGGATGTAGTGTCATGCACTATGCATGGCACTACTTTCTCCTATGCAGCATGGTACTACCTCTTGCTAATTTTATTTTCCGACCTCGCTGCTCGACAACATCTTACAATGCTGTAGATGTTTGATGTTTCATTTGAAACAGCTTTTGGCTACGACTTCATAAGTTTCAAGGGAAATGTAAGCAGTTCCGGTTTTAAGCGCTTCAGTAATTATAAATTTACACCTAAATATTCACAACATATTTAATTTAACTATTGTAATATTCACAACATATTTAATTTAACTATTGTAATATTCACAACATATTTAATTTAACTATTGTAATATTCACAACATATTTAATTTACCTATTGTAATATTCACAACATATTTAATTTAACTATTGTAATACTCACAACATATTTAATTTAACTATTGTAATATTCACAACATATTTAATTTAACTATTGTAATATTCACAACATATTTAATTTAACTATTGTAATATTCACAACATATTTAATTTAACTATTGTAATATTTATGAACTCCACTGTATACTCCATCTTAGTTTTTGGTCGCCATCGTATTGGGAGTTTGTGGGATGAAGCCAAGAACTGTAACCTTAACAATAACAAAATGTAAGTCTGTATTTCTTTAAGCATAAATTAAAAACAAAGTTTAGTTAGTAGTTAGCAAAACAAGATTAGTCTATACTAACATTATAAAGAGGAAACATTTGATTGTTTGTTTATTTGAATTGAATAGGCTCTAAAACTATGGGAACGATTTGAAGAAGTCTCTTACCTTCAGAGTCCACTGTTATTCAAGATGAGCGTAGGTCATATAACTTGTCCTAAAACGTTTTGATCATAATGAAACTTGGATAATGTAACCGGAGATGTGAAAAAGTATCATATAAAGCTGCAGAAATTATTGACCACTCGCTGTCCCGACAGACGTTGTTCTGTCATAAATTAAGTTTGTTGTGTCATTACCATGACACTGAATCATCAATACTACGAATTTATATTTTTTGCAAATCAACGTATTTTTGCCATGTTGCGTGAAATATCCGTGCGAAGCCGGAACGTACTGCTAGTGTAATATAAAAGTGAACTTAGAAAACTCATTACGTTATATAAAATGTATGCCGGATTCTCGTCAACTCGTTAAGAGGCCGGACCCGTTGCCCTCGTGGGGCGCAAATAAACATTTGCACAAGACCGTACGATAATGCATATTGTATTATTTGACAATACTTCTCAACTGCGAACGACCGGTTTTGATAGTTCACATATTTAGAATTAATGTACTATTACAATTACTTTTCGTATTGTTTACTTATACATTAATGTAAACGTCTACTAATAGGACTTATCGGGATTTTTCGTCTACAATCAAGACTGTCACGTCACTATGGTATTTATTTGTAATTTTCCGAAATTATATTTAGGTGACCTAGCAATTAAACACACTACATCACTCAGTCGTTGTTAATGTTTCATTTGTAACAGCTATGTTTAACATAGTGGCTTATTTAGACAATAAAAGTGTAAAAATAGAAACAGGATTTGACGGTTAAATTTATAAGATATAAAGAATCTCTCTAGAAAAAAAGAAGAATATTATCAAAAGCAAAATTATAGAGCTGGAAGATAGAGGGCTACAGGAACGAGGAATCATAATATGTGTAGTTGTATAAAATACTGTTGACTCACAGCACAAAGTATCAAGACGTGGTGCACTACACACAACAATCACACAGCATATGCGGCGGCGGTAGTTCGCCATCTGATCACTGCGCAGTAATGATCGCCCCACACACCGACAGACGGACAGACGGACAATTATCTGCTTGTAATCAGACCGCTCCACTTTGCGAAGATCAATGGGTGAATCTATTAATTATCTTACTCAATATATTGATTGGGTTTAACAAAATAAAATGTTCGTGAAAGACGTTGTTACATTATAAACGAACTGGGCAGGTGCCTCTCGTTTAAATAATGTCATTAGTGGTTTGCTATCTTACATTCTAATATCAACTTTAGACCGCATTCCTCTATATCTTACATTCTAATATCAACTTTAGACCGCATTCCTCTATAGAATCGGGGGGCTTGCGAGAAATCGGAGACTTTTTACGGCTACCCATGAACATCCACATAATTGTTATGCCGATGCGTTGCCCTCCTTCCAATCCCCAATGGGACACCGACTACTCACAAACCGCACGAAGTGCGGCACTGGAGATGTCATTTTGCCACGGAGTCGTGTTTTTGTAAAAGTCCGTTGTTTTGTTTCGCACGCACCATGCATGGTACTACATCCTCCTAAAATATAATTATTTTTGTGCATCACGTGTGCCAGTTATTGACACACTCATCAGCATTGTCTATAAAACTGCACTGTATAATGAGTGTGCTGTTTGTCTACTTAAATAAAACGAGAACAAAATAGATTAATAGATAGCTTATTTTTAAGGGTGGGAAGCATGTGGTACTGTTCCCCCCCATAGACACCCCCAGAACCCGAGGTAGTGCGGGCTCGTCGCCAGCCTTTGAGGTAGTAGAACCCCAAGTCGTATTGGTTCGGAAATACCGAGGGTGGCGTTTAATTCCACATCCATGTTGTGTTTATCATCTTCTTGGGGACATCAAACAACATAGGACAAAGTGTATCTACGTAACCTCTTGATTATTAATTAATAATAATTTCATAGATATAATACGAAGACCAGCTGTTCACTGAACTGACTGTTTCAAGAATACCGTTTTATCCTATTTTGCTATTGTCAGTACGTATACCACTGTTCCGTGGCACATGTACTGACGAGCACACAAATGGATGCCAAGAGCTGAATGTGTTTATTAATAGTAAGCTGACTTTTGTGTCTATACGTGATGTGTATATGCGACTTAGCATCAATACTAAAGCATGTATTATTCGGATTATTTATTTTAGATTGCAAAACGTATGTGGGTGGATAAGTAAATAATTAATATCTTTTTACGTATTCCAAGTATTCACTTATTTAAATTTCAATTAATTCTCACCTTTCTTCATTCATCAGTCGTATCTGTATTAATATATTTTACGCAATAGGCCATGTCATTTTACATTATTCTAGAGTACCTTATTCATAAGCTGTGACGTCATGTACCAGTGTACATGACGTCACAGCACAGGAGCAGGGCACAGAGCATCAGGACTACGGATTACCCACCTCACAAGATAGCCCTGGTCATCCAACCGAGTCCTTTCAGGATCCTCCTTTTCAGGAGTTGTGTTACACTGTTGTCCATTTTTCTGCTGTGAATCCATGTTCTGATCGTACATTCATCATTATCAACCCTTATCGGTCCACCGCTGGACATAGACCTATCTCAATAAACGCTAAGACGACCGATCTCGTGCTACTCGATTTTTGGGCGATCAACTATTGAAAATATAATAGCTAGCGCTGCTCTGACTGCGTGAATGTCAAAAACGTTATTACCAAGCGTGTAGCCGGCGTATCATAACGTTTATTAGCCATATGTACATGTGGGTAATACACGAGGGACACTTTTGTTGCTAATGAAAACGAAATACTTAGGGTGATGTGCTGTTTGAATAGTACGGTCAGCACAAATATACGAAGTAGGTCACTTTTTTATATAGAAGCCCCCTGAAAACGAGCTATCGCAGCCTTTTCTCAAGTACTGACGCCCATGCACATCCACATAATCACTATGCCGATGCGTTACCCTCCTTCACCCC
>JAFELO010000005.1:545315-575100 GCA_017140195.1 Eumaeus atala | reverse complement strand
CCGAATGGACCAACGGCTACTCACAAACCACACGAGACGCCACACTGAAGGTGTCACTTTACGGCGGTTTTACGTGAGCGAGAGGTACCTCTCTATTCGTGCCGGAACAATTCCGTTGCATAGTCCTCCGACCCCTTTTATTATATTTTACTTTCTGCTCTCATAATGTCAAATAAAAAAGGCAGAGACATATAGGAACAAGATCGTGCAAAAAGTGTCCGTTAAGTTGTTATGCAATTGTGTATCATTTTCAACAACACTTCTCCACATCAGTTCGGCAATGGGCTAGACTGAGAGAACGGAGCGACCTAAATCACGATCCCTATGTACTGGTTTTCAAAGATATGTAAAGTACTAATCTTTAAATGGAGGAATATTTTTTACACGCGTACCAACGTAACCCCATTCGAAACACAATCGAATATTTTCTTACCAAAAGAATCGATATTTTTTGTATGAACGTCGAAACCACACCCTAAGTAAGCGCTTCAAAGGCCATATGTCGCGAAAAATTCAAGCAATAATTGCATTAAGTTACCCCAAGTCGAGTACGGCTTTTAATTATGAGCAGCCACTTAGACATATGTGATGTACAGCCATCACATCGTTCTGTGCACATTTATTTGTATTTCGAATATGTTTATAAAAATGGAGTATG
This sequence comes from Eumaeus atala, assembly GCA_017140195.1. NCBI lineage: Eukaryota > Metazoa > Arthropoda > Insecta > Lepidoptera > Lycaenidae > Eumaeus > Eumaeus atala. The sequence continues at coordinate 574,442 of JAFELO010000005.1, read as the reverse complement.
GAATGAGTAGAATTTAAATTTAAAATATAAAAAATAGAATATATAAAAAATATTATTTTTAAAATGAATACTTTTAGGCCTGTACGCAAAGATAATCATGAATAAGTCTTAGGTTCACAAGTATTCGGTTAGTAATCTGGTAGTAAAATCTGACACTCGATTCTGATATTTTCACCACAATATGAGGCTGCGAACGTGAACTTTGTCATGTCCATCGACACCCACAAACTTCGGCATAATTGTTATACACACGGTAAAAGGTTAGTTATATTAAAAATGAGATCGTTTGTATATACGTTTGTTATTCTCTCATGTAAAATTTACTGTAGTATGGATTTGTATGAAATTTCGCTTACTTTAATTTGGAATAACATACTCTTCATTTAATAAGAAATAAACCGCGGGCTTGCATGCAGATGTGTTGCCGTCCTTTCCTGCGTCCACCGGCTACTCACAAACCACATGAAACGCGACGGAATGACTAGCTGTCACTTTACGGCAGCACCTCCCCGGTCGTGCCGACCTAATTCCGCTGCAATGCAGCGTGGCACTACCTCTTACCAACGTTGAGAAATAATAAGAAAAAAAAATTAAAGTCAGCTAGTACCAGTCACCGGAGCTGTGGCTGATATATTCGAAATAAAATATAGTCTATATTTTAAGTTGGACCAAATAACACACGTTTTTTATCATTAAAGCATGTTTAGTAGTTTCGTTGTCCCTAGCGTGAGATCTTTATATGTTCACTTATTTATACATATCATTTATCGAGAAAAAACCATATCGAGTCTTATTTTGTCCTACTAATGTTATAATTGGGAAAGTTTGTATGTCAATTTGTCTTTTGCCCAAAACTACCGTACGGATCTTAATGAAATTAGACTATGTGCCGTAGTTTATAATCTGGAACATCATAAGAATTACTTTTTATTATGAAAATTGAATAGCTTTCAGGGGTACGTGTTGATTTTTCAGGACACTGATGATGTTAAAGCCTGTGTAAGAAATAACTTTCGACGAATATGTAAGTTGTATCAAAGCTTGATTTATTTCACGATTCTCTTGTGGTAGATATTGCAATAGGAGAGCCGCGAGGCGCAGTAGAAATCTATACTAGTCTATAGAGACATTATAAAGAGGAACCATTTGATTCTATGTTTATTTGTTGAATTTATATTGCTGAATTGAGTAGGCTATGAAACTACTGGACCGATTTGACAAAAAAAAAATACCACTACATGATCATAGGCTATATAACATTTTCTAGAACATTAGACATCATTGTGAAACTATTCGATAACATAACCAAAATGAAAAAATAACAAAAGTACATCATTATATAGCTGCAGAAATCATTGATTATAAACAAGCTGTTCTCCTAACCACGGCCTCCACTGCAGTACCTCTGTGGCCCATCTGCCATCTGGTCGTCTGTGTGTGTGAGCAGGCCCATTGCTACAGTGTTGGTTGGTCGACCGTTCACCAGGTGGGAAGATGATCTCCGTGTAGTAGATGGTCCGGTATGGATGCAAGTAGCAGGCGATCGGCCGTCTTGGCGTCTATTGAAATAGGCCAATGTCCACCGGTGTACCGATAAGGGCTGATAATGGTGATGAAATTAGACGTCCCGACAGGTGTTCGTCTGATGTTCATAAATAGATTTGGTTTGTTGTTATTGTAACGTGTAATGTCTACGATGCCGAAATTAAAGCCTACATTTTTTTATAAATCAATGGATTTTTACCATATTTGTGCAATATCCGTGCGAAGCCGGGACGGACTTCTAGTAGTAATCACAAAGAACCTCCTTTTGCGGGGTTTATCGCGGTTTATTTAATTATTTAGCTAGCCCGACGTTTCAGAAGCTTTAAAGCAACCATGGTCATGGGGTGAATGAGAGTAAGTAATTTTATTTTTATGAGTAGCACTCGCGTAAACTTAAGACATGTACTAGATACTGTGCGCGTATAAAATTATATGAAAACAACTAAAAAACACCATAAACACACGCCTTACAAAGACACCTAATAACTTTAGTTAAAGACACCTATTATGTTTGAGAATTTGTTTGAGATATTCTTATGTTTGAGAATAAAAAAAGTCATATTTCTCATGAAAACGACAAAAAAACGAAGTTCCACGCGAACCGCAGACAATATGAGCGTGAAATATGGGTTCAAGAAATCCTGTGCGGTGAGCGGACGAAGCAAATGAACAGAGAAGAAAAAAAAACAATAGAAGCGACCCACAGGAAACGCTCTGAGTAAGTGCTTCCATTGTGCCGGAGGGGGTGCTTCTGACATTATTTTAGAAAATTAAGAAATAAGTCTTTGTTCGCCTTTATTTATTTTACACCTGAAAATTTGTTTTTGTATATTTTCCCATTAAGGCACTGGATGCATTAATTAAGAATGTCTTGGTTTTTTTAAATAGAATAGGGGGGCGAACGAGCAATACGAGCCTTTTTACGACTATCGACGCCCAAGAACATCCACAACACTACTATGCCGATGCGTTCCCCTCCTGTGCCCCCCAATGGGCCACCGGCTACCCACACTCCGCACGAAACGTGACGCTGAAGATGTCACTTCACGGCGGTATTATGTGAGTCAGAGTACGTTGCATAGGAGGAAATAGTGTCACGCATAGTGCAAGCATATGCGGCATGACACAAACTCCTCCTATAATATTGGTATACTTTTAATAGCATAAGAACCGAAAGCACAGCCTTTCGCACGTCTCAATGTGACACGTAAGTAGGTACAGGGCGTCTGGTACAAAACTAACATCCATCTTTTAGTAAGAAGTTGTGTACTGCTTTACTGTAGCGGAATACAGGCGGCACGGCCGGAGCGTCACATCTCGCTCAAACAGCAGCTTCGCTGTGTCGCTTGGTGTGGTTTATGAGTAGCCAGTGAGCCATTGGAGGGAAGAGGAAAGAAGAACAACGCATTTGCATAACTAATTTTTGGATGTCTACGGGCGTTGGTAGTTATCAAGATGCTCGTTTGTGCCTCTGTAATTTAAAAAGTCTGCCACTACTGTTATGGAAAGGAATACATAGAGCAATCGCTTGCGGACTGTTCATCATAGGTAGAGGATAGAAGCCCACATTCTGAGGAATGGAAGTGAAATTATTGTCTATGCCAGTCTGACACCACTAGTCCATAGCTCACGACCCGGGCGTGTGTCCATGAAAGATTTTTTTCCGGGAAGAACACGGCAAAGACATATTTTATATCATCATCTTTATCAGCCCCTTTCGATCCACTGCTGGACATAGACATCTTTCAATGAACGGCAAGACGACCGATCTCCTGCTACTCGCATCCATCCCGGACCGGCTACTGCGAGGAGATTGTCTTCCCACCTGGTGAATGCTCGACCAACACTTCGTTTTCCTAAACGCGGCCCCTACTCCAGAACCCTAGTGGCTCATCTGCCATCTCTTCCTGAAATGAACGCCGAGACGACCGATTTCCTGCTACTCGCGTCCGTCCCGGACCGGCTACTGCATTTTATATACAGATTGTTATTTAACTCTGTAATTAACATCAAGCTTTACTGAACACAGCTCGGTCTGTCTGGCCTAGAAATTATGATCCGCAGATGTACGCCAAAATATTCAGAGTATACTGCCAACCGCGCCATAGATAAGAGCATATTGGTACTAGAAATGTAAAGTCTGTTTATATCGCCTAAAATATTTTACTGCATAATTGTGATAGACATCTACATGCTAATTTCTGAACGCTAGTTTTAAATACCGATGCCCATTAAATTGCGTGTATGTAGGCACGTCGTACTCCTTCATCCCCTGGCCCCCAAAAGGCCACCTCGCCATTAGGCTACTCACAAGTCGCACGGAACGCGACATCATAGCAATGACGAAGACGCTTCTTCGGTTACGCTAGCCAAATTCAGCAACAATGCAATATGATTAAGACAAGAAAATATATTAATAAAGTAAGCCTTTATAAATATAGAATAAATGTGTTAGATGACTTTTATTTAATTGTGTAAGATTGTATTTCAAAATTTATTAAGCCTCTTAGATTAAAATATTTATGATTACTGAATTCTCAGTAATTCCTTAGAATATATTCACGGATCTAGGACGATAAATTGTTTGTCATTACATCGTCAATAAACAATGATTGTCAATAAACGTGTTACAAGCAATAAAGACACAGCAAGAACCATGTTAAATGCTCTCATAAAGGCATATTATGTTTGATGTCTACATTTGACATAACTGCGGTGTCGCCCCACCGCGTTATAACATTACCCCAGTGCGCAACGGAAGGGTTAGCGTTGAAAATTGACAAATAGGCGTTTTTGTATACAATCAGAAGTACAAAACGCAGACTACTTAGTTAGTATTTAATTTGTAATTTAAAATCGTGCGCAGTTCTATTAAAATACGCTTTCTTTATTTTTATGCATTGAACCCTTAAATAATTTTATACGTATTTACTTTCACATTGATGTCCTATTTTATTTTATTTTTAATTATTTATTAGGTTCATCTACAATTGGTTACACATTGTAAATACACTTCGAGAAAATGCATATTGTTTCCGTATGTTATTCATATTTATGGCTATTTAACGGGGTTTATCATTTCGGAGATTCTGTCTCAGTCTACAAGTAAATATTGAGAATCACGTTAAAATCCGTTAAATAAAGAAAATGCATGCTATTAATATGTTTAAATGATGAATAACAGCTACTTCCCCAACATCGTACAAGCCTTGTCGTGGCGGTGGGGCTTAGTAGCCTGGGGTGGACCCAGGCGAAGTCAATTGAACCAAAGTGAAGTCTACTTTGCACCCCTTTTATAAGAAGAGGGGGTTAAAGAGCAAGGAGAAGGCGCTTTCGCGCACGGGGCCTCACCCCATTGCACTGTACCAAAGTTGGTGGGATTGTCCTGTGGTGTGGAGCAATCTTCCTGTGGAGGAGACGTCGGTCTCTGGAGGGACTGACTAGCCGTCGAGGTGTCCCGATGATTTGCTGTTGCGGCTTACCTCACCAAAGGCGGCACTGATTGAACCCTCGGTGGTTCTTTGTACGTATTCGGCACTATAATGTGTCGTGAGCCTCACACACCACTGGACCCCACCCAGGGCTGGTGAATGGTGGTTTCCCCTCGTCAAAAAAAAAGGTACATTTACTTAAAGATTAGCTCCAATTTACATTCATATTATTGAATACACAATTTTTCAGTTACAAAATAATATAAAACTGCAAATAGAATAGAATATAACCTCCTTATTCAGTGTTAAGTCACAAATTATATGCAATACACAAGACTATTGCGCAGAATATAAAACATTACAGAACAATGCGATGGCGACATCTATACTTTTCGTGTTAGAAAGTGTTAAAATTAGTATACAACTTATTGTATTTAGTGGCGTGGAACCGCTGTATATAATGGCTCGTACACGTGACCAGTGGAAGCAAATGAGTTGTGAACCGATTGATGAAGTTACTATATACTAAAATTATAAAGATGATCATTTGTTTGTTTGTTTGTTTGCATGAAATAGGCTCTGTAACAATAAAAAATTGGACCCAGTAGAAAAATCCCTTTTTTACCATTAAAATTGAAATCCTACATTGTCGCTAATGAACACAGGCTATATAATATTTTCTAAAACGTTTTAGATCATTATTTGCTGTATTACATCGCAGCTGCCGAAATTAATAACTAGCTGTCCCTACTGACGATGCCTTGTCAATAATCAAATCAATAATAAAAAGAAACATGCATACTAACGTGCATAGTGCCGGTGGCCCATTGGGTGGGTGAAAAGGAGGGCAACGCATCGGCATAATTATGCCGATTCATGGACGTTGGTAGTCGTTGAAAGGCTCCGATTGCTTGTTTGTCCCCTATACTATAAAAAATACTAAATTTCGCATTTATTATACAAGTAGGTCTATAGTGTAATGAACTGAGAGAAGTCAACCTCGAATAATAACTCATTAATTCAATATTGTATCAATATGTGTGTGAAAATATAATAATCGTCTTGCAATTTAAGATCAATAATTTTCAAAGCAACCATTTGCTCTGAACTGATGAGTCGCAAATCTGAATAAACTTCACACAAAATATGCTCGACGAATTTAAAATCTCCACCACAGCAATTAAGCAACGCCGTACTCCGGGGATATCTTAATCTACTTCCATATACCGACTGTCAAGAAGAGAAAAAAGACGGGTAAAAATCCACCGTATCTCCCATCTTTCCACTTCGAGGGGGTAGATATTTAGCATAATGAGTGAAGCCTAACCAACGTTTAGGGTGAGGGAGACAGGAGTATTTATGGACACGGCAGAACGGGACAGAGTTATGGAGAGAACAATATCGCAATCTTGTTTCTGGGCCATTTCCTTTAATTAGTGGTAAAGGACATTCAGTTGAGGCCTCGATTTGTTCGCGTTATGTTTCTGATAGTCAGTCAAACATCCCCACACAAAGGGTTATGGATGTCGCTTCTGAATTCATTATCTTTATTATGGCAGTTAGTTTTAATGCGTTTTCACAGGAAACAGTTTTAAATTTAACAACAGTTCTTCCACTTGTATAGTCTAGTATCGTCAGTATATACTCTTACTTATGTTATAAATACGAAAATTTAAACGCAGCACATACTCATACTTTGACATTTCTCTTTCTAGACTAAATCCTTCTAGAAAAAAATTTTTTTTTCGTAGCCTTTTTACGACTACCGACGTCCGTGATGATCCACATAATTACTATGCCGATACGTTCCCCCTCCCATTGGGCCACCGGCTACTCACACACCGTACGAAGCGCGACACTGAAGATGTCACTTTACGACGGAATTATGTGAGCGAGAGATACCTCCCCGGTCGTGCCGGCCCAATTCTATTGCATGGGATGGTGTACGGATTTTAATGAAATTTGGCATGTATATATGGACTATACTCTGAAATAACCTAAAAATACTTAGTATATAAAAAAGTAGTAGATAGAATTTTCGCGGGGGAAACTGGGCACAGCAAGTATATACTACATAATCAGGTATCCTTAAATAAAATATAATGTATAATATAGAAACATATTTTATACGTATTATAGGGCACTAATCACATGGGAAAAAGTCTTTTTTCCGCACGTAGGTACTATGTGTGTTGAAAAGCCCACACACACTTTTATTGCGAAAGGATAGTGGACCTGCACCGCTCAAAAGAAACCGGATGCTTGACTAACGACTACACGATCTCTCCGAAGCCTATCCCCCATGGTTCTGACACCGGCTATTTTCAGACACCAGACTAATAAATAGAACTTGAGATATCTAACACTTTTGTTTATCCCAAGATACTAACCCTCGATGTCTATGATCTGCGGTTCATTACTTTGGCCGCTACACCAGCAATACAATTAAAGAATCGACCATCAATCAATTCGGTATGTGTACAATATCTAACAGATTTCTGTATCAAATTACCACATACATTTTCAAAAATCAGAGATAAAACGCTGCATCGCGCTATCTGAAACTGGACACAGACGAAAACTGACCAAAAAGGTTTGAACTCTAAAACTTTTATCAATTAAGAGAGCGAATTTAAAAATGGAAGCCATTACATAATCATATGCATATTGGAAGAGGTCATTTTTAATAAATCGTCGGCTACAGTGTGTTGAACAAAAAGTACCTTATTCCATTATGGCCAACGTTCCATTAGATACGTATTCTATTAGCCGGTGAATAAAACAGCGTTGCAGCCCTGTAAAGCGCTTTAGACTCTTATAATGAATATTTATTTTATAGTTTTTGTGAAGAAACGAGCAGGCGAGGCCACTTAGACATCAGCATAATTATCATATACATGCGTGACCCTCCTTCTCTCTTGTCTGCCAATGCGCCACCGGAAGGTCACAAATGCACAAAACAGAAAAGATGAATGGAAAAATTGCCTACACGTCGTATTTTTGTGCTCCCCCAGAATTTTAGAAAATAACTTAATTATGACACCAGTAATCTACAAGTTAGCAAAGACTCATAAATGATTGCACATCTACCTATAGTATACAAATAAATGCAAATAAAATAGAAAATCTCACTTCAATAAAATAGATTAGTAATTTCCCAAGAAGAAATATATTACTTTTCACCATGCAAACCGTTCGTTTTCCCTTTCATCTTCCGAAATCGTTCGAAGATCACACAGATGTCGGATCAATCTGAAAATGGTCGAATATAACTGCGTGTTTTATAAAAGGTAATACCATGCTGCATTGCAGGATAATAGAGCCGATATGACCAGGGAGGTACCTCTCACTTACATAAGACTACTGTAAAGTGATCGCCATGCTGTCGCTCGGACAGAAAGGCAACGCATCTGCATGACAACAATAATGCGATTGTATATGGGCGTCGGTATTCGTCGAGTATTTCTCGTTTGCCCCCCTATACTATAAACAAACTGGGATCTCAAAACGATACAGTAAAATCTCGATTATTCAATAGCAGACCAAATCTTCCCTTTACAAAACTTGTATAACACCTTCTAGCACACGACATAATACTGAAGTAAAAGGTGTATGAAAGGGCAGTAAGGCGCTACACTGGTGTTACGCTCGATCGCTCGATCTTTGCTGCACACGATTTCACGCTTCGTATTTACTTATAACGATTCTTAAATCGTTAGTCCAAAAATAATAATCGTGGGAACTTCAAAATATTAAAGCGAAAAAGCGCTTTCCAGAATAACATCGTAGGGGCGTCCGATTGAAAGGGGTTTCTAAATGTAAATTTATGTTTTGTTAGATGTGATCGCGGCGTGCACCGCACCGACGGAGATAGAATGTTTTTTTTAATGATTTATACAGACAAGGGCATTAATGATTCAACTTTTTATAATTTGTGAATGCGAATTAGAATAATCGATGTATTTCTATCGATTACCGTAACTTTTTTTTTTATTTTTATGGTATAGCAAGACATGTCTTCTCAATTACCGATAATTGTAGAGGCCACCCTGGTGGACTGATGATCAGGTCAAGGTTGTGGGGAACCGTTGCTTTCAAGCAGCTTGTGACCGTTTTTTCTGGTCTCTATGGGAGGCCAAAGTCCAGTGTATAATTTCTGATTTGATCTGACTTGATTACCGGAATATACGGTTCTCTGGAGGTAAAACAGATACACAACTTCATCCCATTCCATTGAACCCCAGACATCTATCGAAAGTAACACGAAAAAAGAAAAAACCCACCACCATTGGTACATCTTCAATAAAACCTTTACCCACTTTATGCCGATGTTGACAATTATGCGAAAGTTACCAGTCCAGTAGAGCCAGGCCAATGCGTCTGCAATGCAGCAGAAGCTCTACCTCTAGTGTAGGGATACAACAGTAACAGTTGTATAACGTATATATCAATGAATGCATGACCGACTCACAAAATACTAAATCGAATTTAAACGAAATCATAACAAATGGCTAACCGCCATCCGTACCATTTGGTTTTGAAATATCAATAAGATCATTTATTTATATCCTATCCTTTGATATTTTAACTCGACTTTGTCTAGAAGAGGGTAAGATTTTCCAAGCATGTGTGTGTGTGTGTGTGTGTGTGTGTGTGTGTGTATGTATTTACTTTTCTATGTTCCCGGTTACAGCTTGAAAGATTCGGCGGACTTCCATATGTAACATTAGGTGTATTTGATTCGTCTTGATAACTCGAGCGTCACTGGTTACAATTTTTATTCGAAAATACAAAACTTGGCTTTATGGTGTGGTATAGTAGCGCAGAGACCAGTGGACTTATTTTGACAAAAAATATGGATCCCAATCAATTTCTGTTAAGTAGTGACATGAGCTAAAAAATTTGATTGGAAGCTGCTAACATAATAAAATATAACGAATATAAAATCATTCTATCTCAAAAAAACCATAGGAAAGAAACAAGTCATTAAATCGTAGATCTTGTCAAAGTTAGATACATTATATGAAGAGACGCATTTTACATGTTTTCTTCAGCTTTTCGGCGTAGTCCCATTTATGAGTCTATATTTACTTTATTTTGTTTTCTTGGACTGTATCCAAGAAAACAAAACAAAATAAAATAATCTTAAATATAAACAGTAAATTAAATTTTACAAACGAACAGACATATTGAAAAAGACAAACAGATGGACAACAAAGTGAATATGTTACAGTGGTTACAATTTTCTTTCGAATTCTGTAACCCTAAAAAACTATTACATATTTATTAGTACGTATCGCGAAACTATCTGCGATAACAACATAATCCGCGAAGTAATTATAACCGGGGTACACGGAGCGGATTAACCCAGGACCGTCAGGTGCACAAGGACATGTGGCTCCCACCGTCTCAGGCCGGACTACGTACAGGCTGATCTAAATATTGAGCTGGGTTTAGAATTTATAGCAAATATTCTAATACTAAAATTTTCCGTCTCGTGTTCACATGTATTTTAAGTCGCGGTGGCGTGTTTCAGCTAAACGAACTCGAAATCTGCTTTTTTTATAGAATCAAATCAGAAAAAAATAATTTATGGGGGCAATCGAGCAATCGGAGCCTTTTCACAACTACCGACGCCCATGAACATCCACATAATTACTATAGCGATGCGTCGCCCTCCTTTTCACCCACCCAATGGGCCACAGGCTACTCACAAACCTCACGAAACGTGACACTAAAGATGCCACTTGACGGAGGTTATTATGTGAGCAAGAGGCACCTCCTCGGTCGTGCCGGCCCAATTCCGTTGCATATGAGGATGTAGTGTCGTACATTATGCATTCCACTACCTCCTCCTATTCAGAATGGCACTACCTCTTCTTAAAATTAGATATGATAAATGAAATATATTTTTTATATATGATAAATAAAAGTAATTTCAACGGGTTTAAATGATGTTGAATCTTTTAACATGGAAGCAACAGTCATGGGAATGAGCGGTGGGCCAGGACCTGAAACTGAAGGCTTCTCTTGGCTAGTTGTTATCTCAGCACCTTCCCGTCGTTACTAACCATCGTTACCCTACATGATTCTTCACATAATCATTTATGTGAATGAGTGTAGAGGAAGCAAAACAAGTCTGTAACGAGCCTGAGTTTGGCAATGTTGACTTTACCTACCCTATTATGAAACTGGCATTAAGATGTTTTTTCGGACTTGAATTTGTGCTGTGGAAGGAAAAGAAGCCCAATAGAGTTTCACCGGATGTGTGCTCGTTGGGCGACGTGACTAGGTTTGGGGTCGAAAAAAGAGCCCAGTTCTATACTATCCCGCAGATGGAAGGGATGTATACCGATTTGAGAATGTTTCTAAGAGCTGATTTAACTATTATCATCATCACCGAAGAGACCTCGGGGTCCCTCATATCCCGACTCGGACGACGAGGGCAGCTTGCGCACGGTAGCTAAAATGGTCATGACGCTGACGGGTGAAACAACTCGCACGCAATAGTCGCGCCTATATATATATACGCCTAACGGTATTATGTGAGGTAGGCTAATCGCGAATCGTATTGGGATTAGTCCCTAATCTGGAGGTGTCGCGCGGACTGTTCGTAGTCGAACATGTACGCTGAGGTTTTATTTGAGCGTGAAGATGTGTTGTTGTGTTGTACTTGCAAGGAAAACGTATTAGTTTAAAACAATTAAGATCAAACTGTATTTCACATACATATGCGATGCCAGCAGCCTCTTAATGCAATCGGATTACCCTCCGTGAGGAGCTGTATGAATATACAACAGCATTATCAGCTAACGTTATAATATGCGCATCTCTTGCGACAATAACGTAGCTGCACGAATTCGCTTTGAATTTGACTATTAGTGAACTATATTCCTAGCAGTGTCTTGCGGTTTCACCCGCGTGTCTTTCCCATAGTCAACATTCAGACCTTATCGGTTCCCTGCTGGACATAGTCCTCTTTCAATTAACACCAAGATGACTGATCTCCTGCTACTCGCATCCAACCCGGAATATATTATTTATATATATTTTTTATTTAAGTTATAATATGAATTTCCATCAAGAAGTCACAATACATGCCATCGGCTAAATCATAAATATGTAAAATTTCTTATTCCTGCATTTTTCAATTTGAAATTGGCGATTATCACTATAAGGCAACCGAAATCTTCAGAGAGCCAAAAAGTTTAAGCGTTTAAAAGGCTACCATAGCACCGTTTAAGTAAGTTTTTAAAAATTCGCATAAAAATTGAAATAGGTAGTGCCACGAATATTACTGCAATGCCAGACAAGAGTTATGCTGTAGCATTTCCTACGGTTTAAGAGTATCAGGGGACCTATTGGAGAGAAGGAGGCCGATTAGAAGGGGGACGGGAAAAAAGGAAAATGTCTGCATAACGAATATGTCTATAGGCGAAAAACTCGGACTGCCCTTTGGCTCGATTATATTAAAAGAAAATCGCCGAAATGGCCCCTGTCCGTGCTAATTAAAATAAAACATTCAGTACGGACATCCGCAATAAATTATCCACACAAATCCGCACTTTTGCCGCGTCTCTCACTATCTGTTCGCTGCACGCCGCAACCTTCCGCGCTTCCAGCGAACACCGGGCCGTGTCGCACCCGGAATACTGTCAGCATATTACTTTCGCACGAAGCAAAATAGGTATGCTCTTTTTTTTAAGTCCTCTAAGTGGTATCGGATCGGAAATACCAAATGGAGGAGAGCTGGTTTCATAGTACAGTTGTGCGCGGTAAGAAGTTTCGTTTAAACCGCACTGTTGTGGATTTACGGACATCAAGGTCGCGATGTCCGAAGATGGAATTCTGCTACTGTTATTAAGCAATATAACCATTAAGTATGTGTCACGGTGGGATTACGGCTAGCCATTTTCAAAGAACGGGGCCGTTTTATTTTGAGGTGGGCCAGCGATTAATCGGATTGAATACGACTGCGCCAAAAAAGAGTAAAAGAAAGAAGAAAAAAGAATTCGGCGTTATAAAATATTTAATAAATCCAGCCTTATCGAACTAAAGTAAATCATTATCCGTCTTTTTGACACGTTATAGTTCCTAATTTTAACACTCGCGGCGTTGCTTGACATGACAACAGAAATGGCGTCGATTGTAGAATACAGAGAACTTAAAAACCTATGCATCGAAGGTTTAGTCTCCCAATTAAAATCCGGCTAATAGTTATTATATGAATTCGCAATTGATTGCTTACAGTGGAAAGATTAAATAATGATGTAACTGAAAAATAAATTGAATTCATGAATTTCGACTATCGAAACTAGCACTAGAAAACTTTGTTCCATATAATATTTGAAATTCTACTAATATTTAGTGATTATTCTGCGCACCGTACCTCTTCCGTCGGCGCTGCTATTAATCATGAGTTATCGAGTGCTAATCCAGGTTTAAACAGATAACTAGTTCCGGACTCCATTGTTTGAGGCGCCCCTAAATTAAGACTGTTTTGTATAGTTAAACGTTTACACCCAGTAAATTGTTTAACAAACAATAGCGAAAAGAGAAAATTTTAAAAGTTTTTAATGAAATATTTTGATAGTAAAAGGCTCAAGTTTTCAATTTTAGGTTTAACAAAATAAAATTATTAATCTTTCGACGCAATAGCTTTGTATTTTTACGACAATTAAAAGTACACACTATATTACAGAGTGTTTCAGAATACTTATGATGTAGGTTTTTTTATAGGTGTGGTGTGGTTTTATAACCTGTGAGCACCAAGGTTATGTAAATATTAATATCAAAATGAAATTTATGTTTAGTGATTACATGTAGTTGAGTTTTAAAGGTAATTTAGGAACACTATTCTTAGACAACACATTAATAGAAAAAAAACGAAGTGCTCAAATAGCGGACGCGATGAAAAATGTGAGAGACACCGGGATCTTTATACTTTTTACAACTAAAAGTCGCGAGGGCGAGCTGTTTGAGAAGAAATTCATGATTTTCGGATTTACTTATTTTTATGTATTTATTTATATCTTACTAAGTGTAAAGTTTCATGGTTCTAATTCAATGGTAAAAGGTACCCTGTGATGTGTCGACATGATTGCACGGTACCTAACACCTTATACCGTATGTATTAAGAAGTACAATCGCATACAAAATATGCGCATAAACGGCTGTATGTTCTGATTGTGTTCATATGCACAGCCTACGTTTCTGCAGAAGCCTATTTCATAAATTGATATAATGTTGAGATCAGCCGGTAGTGGTATGATTTCGCACTTCAAGTGATTTCAGATTGATTCTTCCTTGCGTTACTGAATATAAAAATTTGACAGACGGTTGAACAGACAGGCAGACGGTCGGACAACATAGTAATTTTGTTCCTGTAGATGTTTCCGTATTTATAAATATATAGCTGGTCTTTTTATTGATATACCAATAGCTGGTCCTAAATTATTTGCCAGGTGCTATTGGAAATAATGAAAAATTGTTAAGAATATTTATATTATTTTCACCATCATTTAAACAAAATGCCAGATTTTTTAACAATTCTTTAATATCAGTGTTATATATTTTCTTCTAATATTATTACTGTATTATCACAATTTGCAACATATTTTATAACATTTCCGTGTTAGGGCGTTTTCAATAAGCCGCTTATAGTACGCCATTTTGTCGCCTCTTGACGATGACAAAATGGCGGCAGTCGCTTTCCAGAGCTCGTTCAATTTGAATATAGAGCAGCATACGTCGCCTGCGCTCCAAGACACTAACTCATCGGATCGAGTGAGATGGTGCGAGAATCGTAAATGTATATTTCTTTGCTGGCATAAAAATTACGTGGAGTCGTTTTACAACGGCATTAAGAGTATGAATAACTTCTTCTTATCATCAATTGTTTCCGATGAGTTATGACCTTAAGAAGAGGCCGGCATCAGGATACTCGTTTGCACTGTATAAAAGAAATCTGCAAGGTATACTGCGCAGATATTACTCTCTCTCTATCTATATATAAATACGTATTACTCTGAAGTTTGCACCAAATTTTGTATGGAGTCTTAGTTATGTTGTTTTTGTATAAATAATCAAAAAAAAATCAAGAAACCGAATTTAGATATAAAAGAAACGCCTTTCCGTGTCTAACAAACTGAGATTCACCCATGGTCCATTTTGTTGTCCTGTTCCGAAGGAGCCATAATATGAGAAGTATTTTTGTATAGCATGGAGGAACAAACGAGCCATTAAAGTAATTAGGTTAGGTGATAATCGTCCCAGCGTATAAACTCATACCGCACGAAACGTGTCAGAATAGCCGTCACTTAAGGCAGCAATGGCACTACTGGCATTATATTTTGTAATGTGCTACTCTTACCTAAATCAGAACCATTATTTATTTCGTTTTCCAGTTCTTAGTTACTTTGTTTCCGTTAGTAGAATGTATATCAAACTAAATTAATTAATTGAATATTATTTTTTAAATTCTAATTCTGTATTAAAATTCGAAACACAAATTTCTAAACACCATGCGTTTCCATGTACTTCCCTGTTCTCAGGCCAAAGATCGTAGCAGCTAAGAATATGTCGGTCACAGCACGGTCGCCGGAGATAGTGCAAATCCCTTCGGAAAAATTGCAACCAACATGGCGGCGAAATTTACCGTCAACTCTACCCTCCACTTTCATTGACGCATACACTGATGTCATGTATAGATATAATTAATTATATAGAGATACTAACTGCGCCTCACGTTTTTACTGGTATTTGAATTTGGATTCGTGGAAATTTCATAAAAATTCGTCAAGCTGCTGCCGAGGCGTGGGTGAGGGAAACCAGCATCGGTAAATTAGCATCAATTTGGTGGTTTTCTGTACTTGGAGGATGCAACATGGTACGCAATCGGTTTTTGGAAACCCAATCTGAGAAAATAAGTAATCATCGGCATGTAGAAAACCATTGTCGAATGTAGTTGAAACACACCCAGACTTTCATTTAGTGTCCCCAGGCTAGATTTTGAGGTGGAAGTCTTATTGATACAGCTAAAAAATCAAACACGACCAGGAGTATCTCTCGCTCAATTCCGTGGTAGAGTATTAACTATGCCGTCGTATTTCAAGAGATTTGCGAGTATCTGTTGGCCTACTCGGGAGATAGTGTGCAGTAAGTGGTAGTTTTTGTGAGAGTTTGTGCCATGCTACATTGCAGCGGAATGTGGCTGTCACGACCGGGGATACGCCCACATGATATCGGCGTAAAGTGACTTCTTCGGTTTTGCGATTCGTGCGGCCTGTGATTAGCCGGTGGCCTATTGGTGGGGAGCTTAAAAGGAGGACAACACATCAGCATGGTGATCACAGGTGTCGATAGTCATAAAAAGGCTCCAATTCCTCGTTTGTCCCCTATACTGTAAAATATAAGACAACGCATCTATGTAACGTCTGAGTATTATGATTGCGGTCGCTGATGATTATTGCTCTGACTGGTTTATCCCTTAATACAAAAACCAATAATTATTATCATACTAAAGCGAAGTACATGGTGAAGTCCACAACGGTTCTACTAATATTAAACAACGCGTTTACGTTATTTAATACATTTAACAGACTATTAATGAATTGGGGTTGTGATATACATTACAAGAGTCTCTCGAAAACACTCAATATTCGAATCATACTCGTACAAATCAATTATATTTCCTTCACCACTTATAAAACAAACGTACAGTGCGACACATAAATGCATCTGTAAAACTTATGCGTTAACAAATAGGGGCGACAATTCGGTTTTACGATAGCATGGGTTAATTGGTGAAAATATTCCCCGGCCATGCGATAGCCACTTGATAAAGTTGGTCAAAACAATAAAGAAACTATAAGAGACAACGGATCGTTGATTTCACGAGTTTCATTGTTTCGTCTATTAACTCCCGACTACCCGCTGCTTTGTGGGGACTTTTGTGGACTTTTCCTGTGAGAATATTGTAAGCGCAATTGTGCATTGTATATAGTGGACCATGTAACAGCAGCGCGGTGCGAACACATGAGAGAAATGAAATGTAAATATATTGGTAGGTCCAACTAGTCAAATAGACCACAATAATAAGTAGCTATGGAACCCGTTCCTACTGTTAGTATTCTCGAACCGATGCGGCCCAGGGTTTTTTATGAAAAGAACCAACTCCTATCTTATCTCAAAGGTTGGATACGCTTCAGCAAGACCTCGGGTCTTGCGGATGTCTATGAGTAACGTCGCCTACCACTTTCTCCGTTTGTCTTGTATCCTACAAAAAACAATTCAAACGTGACGAAACTTTTTTACTGTATAATTCAGATCTGTTTAATGACCACTGACGCCAATAAACATTCGCATAATTATCATGCAGATGTGTTCTATATTCTTCCACCCCACCTCGTCTCCCCAAATATGAAACTCACAAACCGTACTAAACGCGATAACTGAGCGGTCACTTTGTATATAGTGACGTGAGTCGAGCGGTTTGAGACAGCCAGGATAGAACATTACGTCACAAAAGTGTACTTGTAGCATAACCGGATTGCGGATTGTTATGGGCATCGATACCATAAAATTAAGCAAAAACTCGTTTCGCCACTATATGCTATAAAAAATCGCACTAAGAAGGCGAAATGTATACGCTTTATCTGTCAAATACCACCTATATTTATTATTTATGTTATATATTATTTGTTTATCGGATAGTTGGAGGTAATTACAGCAGACGTAAGTCAGGGAGATGGTGCTATATGGTAAAAAGGGCTATGCTCTACTTAACACTAGGTTTACTAACAACTTTTATAGCTCATTTCAAAACAAATTACTATATTACGCTAAATAAAGCTATTCCTTTTCAATAATAACATCTTACGCGCAATATAAGGGGAAGCTCAATCAGAAAATCAATCCACATTCACCGGCAAAAAGGTTCAGGAGCCAATATTTTGTGCTATCTGCGACACTCGACTCCTGCGGCCGCTAAAAACTCAATACAGTATTGCTTTCACAGCGAAGTAGCTAGGCTAGCTAATGTGGATGCGACTAGTGAACAGCTTTTTTATTTTTACAATAATACAGAAGACAGGTACTTTTCGACTCCATCGGTTCAACAGTTACAATGTCAAATACAAGACTGTTTATGAGGGAGGTACTATTCTACTGGATAGACCCCGTAATTATATTATTTAAAAAAATTGGAAGGACGAACTTCGGAATAGAGGATATTTAAGGCTACATTATATACGATAATTATTTAATCCTTATCCGTGTTAATGTTTTTTCATTGTTGTGCACCATTGTTGTCGTGAAACATTTATTACATCCATACTCACAAACGCATGTATAATAAGATGGGATGATGATATTACCCATATTTTAAAATGAATTGAATTGTGCCCAGATCCTTTAGAGCATTTAGGGAAATCAGATAATGTTAAAAAGGGACTTTGTCATGTAAATTTTGGTGAAGGTCTGGTCGGTAGCCATAAATATCATCTGATGTTTTTAATTATAATCAGTTGCTAAAATATGATCAATAATGTTCATGTCAAACCGTATCGTTACCGTTCAGACTATACAGGTGGCTGTATCTTTCTGAACCTCTAAATACACGTACGTTCATCTAAGAATTGAAATAATAAAATATGTGTGATAAATAGTCCCTTCTCTAAAGTTACAGTGAAAAAATGCAATAGAAATAAGGCACATCGACACTAGTCTAGCGAGTGCTGGGTCAGCGCGACAGGCGTGGGCACATAACGAGTTTAACAGAATATGATTTTCGCTCGCCATTGAATGAGAGAGCGTTTTAGCGTCACTTTTTATGTCGCCCCATGAGATTTACGCCGCAGACTGTACCGGGAATATGGCTTCCAATTCATATAATATTACGACGGTCTTTTATTATAAATATTTTCCGTATATACATTTGTATTATATAGTACATATAATGATAATGAGACTCTGCGTCAAATTTTGTTGTGTCGTTGTAGTAAAGTTGTAGAGCAAATATTTAAATATTTTATATTTAAAAATCTATATCATTTTCTGGAAATACACTTTCTGAAATGTTGACAGTAACAAAGAAAATGTATACGAACACCTAAATAATAAATGTATAAAATGTTGACCGAGCCAAATTATATTACAAATTGATAAATGTCAATAACATCCTAGTTAGTCCTCACAACTGTAGTTGAACATGCGTACAATTAGACCACGAGGCAGTCTAGATAATAAAATAAAACATAAATAAAATCTACAGGTATAACTATCCCTACAACTTATCCTATTTATAAAAGTGTACATTCCTCTCTAGATGATGATACAGCGTGTGTAATTATGACGTCTAATAACCTGACATCAATGTAATAATAATAATATCTGTGGCCTCATCACACCACGTGAACGTACTACTGTGGTAAGTACCGTAAGGACTTCTGTTACATGTACTAAATAATAAATATGTATTTAATATTCTTATAAATTTAAGAAATTTTATATATTTAAGATTTTTATTATATAAATACAAATAATACATAGATAAATATCCATGGCCTGGGCGGGATTCGATCCCGCGACCTCAGGCGTAACACGCGGACTAACCGCCACGTCACCAACTGAGCCAAGCAGGTCGTCGGTTGAAACAATTCATTTGAAAACACAAAACCGGAGCCCCGTCCGCTTAAAAGATATTTTAATGAAGACAGTATCGCTCACATTATCCAGGCAAATCAAACGATACATACTTTTGAACCCGTCAAACCTGCCATGACGTAGCAGGGACAATAAAAATCTACACACGTACGATCTACGACGTAGCAGGGACAATAAAAATACACACACACACATACCGGAAAACATGTCCCCACATAACGCAGTTGGGTAATAACAACGGTAAGACGTTATTCCTATAAAACTATAATACAGAAGAATAAGTTGTGATTTTGATATCAGCATATAATCAGGCCCCGGGTAATCCGATGTGCTCCCACCCTTTAACCAATACGTGACCACTTGTACGTTGCAAACGGATCCACGAAACTGTTGATGTGGCGTATACGTAAACTAGGGCCCTACCCCAACGCTCACGTAGGGGATTGTCAGTACAGCATGGAAGATTTTGTGATACTTTTTAAAGTGACTCCTGTTAGTGATCGCCCAGGGATAGAAATTCGAACATAATAATGAACAATATCATTTCACTTTGAATACAATTTGACCGTTAAACCTTTTTATAGGTATATAAGAAAACTAAATTTCGTATTTTGCTTCACGTATTAACAATACCTTTTTTTTTTTGTTGACGCGGAGAAGCGCATTTACGCACCTTCACTGGCCCTGGGTGGAGTGGTTGATGTGTGGGGCTCGCGGCACATTATAGTGTTGAATACCCACAAAAACCACCAGATTGCCATCAGTGACACCTTTGGTGAGGTGCCCCGAAACAACCAATCATCAGGGAACCTCGACGGCTAGCCAGCCCCCTTAGGGACCGACTCCACCTCCACAGATGGGGTCATCCCGCACTACAGGATAACACCACCAACTTTGGGACAGTGTAATGGGGTGAGGTTCCCATCCTCGTTCCTTGCCCTGTGCGCAATCGCGCCTCTTCCTGCAGTTCCTTTGTCCCCTCTTCTTATAAGAGGGGTACAAGGAGCGATCCTCCACCTGCCCTTTAGCACCCTCATCATATAAGAGTGTTGCAAAGAGCTTCTCCCTCGTTTCAATTGGCTTCGTCTCGGTTCACTCCAGGCTATTGAGCCCCACCGCCACGACAAGGCTTGAACCATGGTAGGGACGTATTAATAATACCTACATTAATAAATAATAAATGATAATCAGTATAGTAGTGTTGTTAACAAGATTAATAGCAGAATTCAACTTAGTTGGTACGGCTGCAAAATTTGGCCACTAAGTGAACGCCTCTTCAACAAACTTAAAATCATTCAGCGTGCTATTGATTAGTTATGCTTAGTATTCATCTGCGAAATACGTTTGGAAATTTGGAAATTGCCAAGGGAACGAGGGAAGACGTCATAGATTACAAAGTCGGCAAGTTAAAGTGGTGATGCTGGCAGGCAGGCAAGCCACAGTGTTTTGTTGCTCTCACTGCTGTTCAGCTGGGTAAGAGTCCTACCCAGTGGATTGATGACTTGGTTCAAGTCGAGAAGATCATGCGGTAAGTGGCTCGTGAGCGCGATCGGCCGTGGTATATGGGGAAGCCTGTGTTCAGTCAACCAGCTAATGATGAATGAATAATAATAAAGTAATAATGATCTTAAAAAGCTGTCATTAAGGTCCATAGTTTCTTTGAAATTTATCATACTGACAGGCTCTTTGGTATTGACATTTCGGCGGTGCAATTATAGTGGTAGAAATTTATATAAATTACGCATGTCGTACTCTTACGTACGTTACGTATGTCGCTCCACTGTGCTATAAAGAAACACTGTCATGAAATATATCGTTAACAGCCACATCAATGATTCCTCCATCCTTGTACATCACAGGCTTGTGTCGTGTCGCTCACAATCGGCTCAGCGCGCGGTCCGGCGTGAAATTGTGTTTGACGCGGCGCGGGGGCAAATTAACAGCTTAAGACAAAAGCTCCGTGTTATATACCTAAGTCTGGCGGGATTGTTGAGCTTTCGAACAGGTGCTTTTTTATTTAATACCTCGTTCCAAATTTAATTTAAAAGTTCTTTTAGATTTTTTTAATGCAGAACGAGAGCCTTTCTATCCTATGCTTGCTTCGTTCTAAATTTCATTTTTCAGTTTTTCTTGCATAATATAGCATAAAAGTCGAAACCTTTGTGGCCACAGACGCTAAAGGCAATTGCCACTTCCCCTTTAAACAGCCGCATTATAACTAACCGCATGAAACGAGAAGTCGTCGCTGGGCGAAGGTGATGTCAAGGGTCTCTGCGGTCTCGTGTTGGAATGATGGTGGTATGTGAAAGAATATATACCATTCTGCAATTACCAGCAACAACAAAACGTGGATAGCTTCACAGGTGTAATTACTGTGTTGTCAAATTTAAATAAATCTTAAAATAACATAGTTATGGTGATCTTTTATATTATAGGGGGACCGACCAGCAGTTGTAAGTCTTCTCATGAACAAAGACGACCATATACATCCGCACAATTGCTATGTAGATGCGCTGTCTTTCTAGCTACCAGCTCCAATGGGCCAACTACTCACAAACCGCACGAGATGCGTCGGTCAAACCGTCACTTTACGGCATTATCAAGTGAGCGAGAGGTGCCTCCCCGGTAATGTCGATCCAATGCAGCATGGCTACTGCTATCAATTGTGAATAGAATTTTAGAAAAATTCTAACGTAACATATGGATGGTGGCGTGAAGATGTGTTGTTGTTATGAATAAATCATCAAGCGAGTTAGAAAGAAAGCACTATTCGTCATGCAAAAGTTTCACACCTTAATGCAAAGAGTAAAATATCGCTAAGAAATACGCTTAATCATACAATTCATGCCTTGGAGCCATCATCTCATGTCGCGGCGTAGTTTTCGCACACGTTTTCCCCTCATACATAGCTACTTTGCTTACGGGACCAATGCCTCCTCCACAGAATGATTGCCCGCACTACAGAATAACCCCACCAGCTTTGGGATAGAGCAATAGGCTGAGGTTTATATTCCTCGCCCCTTACCCCGTGCGCAAAAGAGCTAGCTCTATTGTCTCCTTATATGAGGGGTACTAGGAGCTCCTCCACCTTCTGCTACATAGTCCCCTCTTCTTATGAGAGGGGTATAACAAGCGCCTCCTCCTTCTGGTCTTTCGTCCACTCATCTTATAAGAGGGGTACAACAACCACCTCCTCTTTCTGCTCTATAGTCCCCTCATCTTATAAGAGGGGTACAACAACCGCCTCTTCCTTCTGCTCTTTAGTCCCCTCGTCTTATAAGAGGGGTACAACAACCACCTCCTCCTTCTGCTCTTTAGTCCCCTCATCTTATAAGAGGGGTACAACAAACGCCTCCTCCTTCTGGTCTTTAGTCCCCTCATCTTATAAGAGGGGCACAACAAGCGCCTGCTCCTTCTGCTCTGTAGTCCCCTCATCTTATAAGAGCAGTATTCTCGGTTCAATATTCTTCGCCTAGGTTTATCACAGGCTACTGAGCCCCACCGCCACGATGAGGCGATGAGGTAGGAACCATGGTGACATGGCATAGAGCAGATGTAAAAAAACATATTAAGGCCCTTTTTCTCGCATCACCCAGTGTCCACGTGGCAGTTCCCAGCAAGGATCGATTATTATTTTTTGCGGTGGTTCAATTAATTCTTATCTGCTTATCTGTTATCGAAAATAAAATTATTTCATTGTCGTAACAGGATTTGGTTTTCACGCGGCGTTGGATTTGTTTTTTATTAAATTTGCCTCGAGGGTGGAATTGATAAAGTTATTAGTTTAACCGTTTGTGCACATCATCCGGGAGACCGGAGGATCGATGACCAGATAGTTGTATGAAGAGAGTAATTAATGTGGAGGACGTATGTGAGGATCGTGAAGTGTGGCACTGCGTTCTCTCTGCCTACCCCGTCTGGGAGCCAGCGTACTTTGTATATAAAACCCCTATTGTCTACCATGCCAATACTAAGTCATAATAGACATGAACAGCAAAACCAAGTAATGTTAAATATTTTCAATGTATTCTTAGCCGAATTTCGAGCACAGCGGCCACTTTATAGAGACCGGCCAACTGCGGACATATTATAGTTCACAAGTGTGTGCGCAGGCACAAGTGCACTCCCTGTTCCCTAATTCTCCTATTCCGATGGGACGGGTATCCGACATCACCAACTTCCTGACTTCGCACTGTTACTAGAAATAAAATAAACCAACACTTTGGTCCAACCCGGGTCGCGAACGCAGGATCTCACAACATTTTTGCCACTAGGCCACGAGGCAATGTAAATGTTAGAGTTAGTATTTATGTACATATGTTCCTTTAAGTACTAAATTGGTTGGGGGTGGAAATTGGTACAGACATTACAATCTAGAATAACATAAAATTATACCAAAAAAAATAATAATTAAATTAATTAAAATTACTCGTGTATTTCACTATTTTGTAATATTTTTCTTGCCAGGTAAAGAGTTCACAATATTACCGTGCCTGCCTAAATTTCAGTAAGCGAATTTTGAAGACACGACCGGAGAGGTCGTGAAGAGATGGGCAATGCATCGGCATTATGCTGATGTTCATGGGCGTCGGTAGTCGTTGAAATACTCCGATTGCTGGTTTGCCCCCCTATTCTATAAAAAAAGATTGACAGATACTATCCGAAGCTGGTCGTATAATTAGTATAATTTCGATCGTATAATTAGTAGCACTCAGTTGACTTTGCCTACCCCATTGGGACACTATCGTGAAGATGTGTTGTATAAAATTAATAAATCTGTTGGACTTACCACCCCACTTCAGCCAAGCCCTGTCCTAAGTACTGTAAGGACTCGTGTTACAGTGTTTTTTTTTAAATTTAACAAATGGTGGTGGTGTATTTAGGATTTTTATTACAGAGATACACGTATAAAGATCTGACTATGAGCTGGGCGTGATTCGAACCCGCGACCGTTGGTGCAACATACACGATTATCGTCGCAATGTTACTACTGCGCCAGCCGGTCATTTCTTCTGTTTATGTAATAATAAAGCATTTCCAATATTCTATTATTATATTCCAGGACCGTATTAAGCGGATAGCGGGCACTAATCACCCGAGTGCGGCGGCTGAGTGGTTTATCTCCTGGCGACGGGGTCGGTCCGACCGCTCCAAGATTTGAACAATTGTGGAAGAACATTCGTCGCTCTGCACTCGTTTGGACGACGTGCGTCGGGTACCGATTGCCACTTCAAACACCGCATTTATAATTTACGATTTGTCGTATGATTTCGTGTAGCAAATAAGGAGTGTATGTGACACGAAATCTTATTTAATCGTGCCCTATCACACTTTCACATCGCTGCTACTTTTGTGTCTACAGTATTGCAAGCGGCCATGACTTGTGGTCGTCTGATAAATTGCTAAAACTGTCTGGGATCACAACGAATTAAGAAAATGATGTATAAAAGTTTTGATATTAATTAATAACTTTGACCCTCAACACTTGCAGACACTAGTCAGAAGGGCCGGAATACCATTGGCCCCTGTACTAGGTTGGTGACCCGTATTACTGGGTGCCCCTGAACTATTGTGACTAGACTTAAAATGAAAGACGCAACAGTTTTTAATATTTGACAAGTAAAGCTTATAGTCAACGAATGGAATCTTACTTCTTTAAACAACTAAATAACAATAGCTCTTCAAGATATTTTCATATCAGAAAACACAACCACTTGTAGAGCTCTTTGGTAGACCACGTGTCCAGTATTAGAAAACTTTAGAGAGGTGACAACAAAGTCACGTGCTTATAACATACGACTGCGTCCATGACCAGCGACATATTAATTCAAAGTTAAAACATGGACCCGGTACGTAGGCGAACCGGACCCTTGCTGTCGCGCTTGTTTTGCGTTATTGTCACGACATATCGTAAATAATAAATGGCATCAACCACTCGAAGACAAAGCTAACTTACCTTACTGAAGTGTTCCGATTGTCCTAACAGTTTATCCCCACCCTCCCCCCACAAATACGGATTTACTTAAGTTCGCTCGTTTTGTGCGCTGGATGCTACGGACTTAATCCTATCAATTACTTATCAGGTGTTATTTTGTTATACGAAAAGTTTAGATATAATCGTGTGATAGATGATAAACGGGTATTACAATTTCTATGATGGAGATGGATGATGACAGTTCTTGAAACCTATGTTTCTATTAGCACTTAATTATTATTAATAGCACTATTGCTATTCATTTGCTCATAAACCTGGCAAGCATGACTGGGGACGAAGCCTTTACATCGCATGGCACTAGCACGTAGCGTCTAAACAGCAACGCACCCAAACAGAGGCCTCATCTGTCTATGCTAATAACATAAAGCTAAATAGTTAGATTGTGTCAACCCGCTAATCTTAGGACCTACTTGACCGAATTGAAAAAATATTTCATTGTTAAATAGTCAATTTATCGGGGAAAGCTATAGGCGGTATGCCACGACGCTACGACTAATAGGATCGGAGCTATGCGAGTGAGACCGAGGGGTCATGCTAGTACTATTTATAAACAAAGTCCCCAAAAGCTGTCTGTCTCTGTGTGATAGATTTTCTCAAAATCTACTGAAGGAATTTTCGATCAGTATTCACCGATTGACTGAGCCATTGCCGAGGAAGGTCTCGGTGTGTAACTGGTTAAGGGAGCAATCCGGCAGTACTGGTATTCACGGGCGAAGCCGGGGCGGATCGCTATTGATATTTAAATTGACATTATCTATGCTTTGAAAAGTGTCTGTGTGCGCTGCAACACGCGGCTGGAGTGTGCTCGTTAAGGACGAAGATGACTCCAAAGAGCAGGAACGCGAGTCGTCTGCGGTAAAACGTTACTTTCACCGTTACTGTTTCACACGATTTTTCCGATTTACACATTTATTCCAATGTAATTCTTGGATAATGTTTTGTCTAAAAACTCTCTTTTTAAATCGTCCAGGTAGATACGATAATACTAATTTTATCAGTAATATTAGCACGGCAATTGGAGGGGAGCTGGAAAGGACCGCAAAATATCGGCGTAGTTCTGGCGCGAATGTTTGTGGACGTGGTCAGTAACCAAATGGCTCCTACTCCTAGTTTGGCCCCTATGATATAAAAAGCCCATTATTTTGAGATACCAGTGAAACCATCATTAAACGCAAAAAATATATTCATTCGCCCCATTATAAAAATGCAAAAATATTCCATCGTGCCATCGAAAATACGAAAGTGCCAATTTTTATTGATTGCACAACCTATAACACTCATTATACTTGAAAATTACTAACGGAAAGGCGACTCAAGCCGGAAAATTTTAATATCCGTACCTAAATAAAATACCGTACGAAAAGGATAGCGTTATTACTTATTCAAGGGATGGAGAGAGACGAAAAATTGTAAAGAAAAGGTAAAAAATTCACTGACGATTTCTGCTACTTACATATTTGGAACCATCAAAAGGAATCGGTTGGCTTTGGAATAATTTTGAATTGAGAATACGCTTTGGCGCGCCTTTTGTACAATCAATATTCAATGTTGGCAGCACTGCGCGTTCGAATTTCATATTTACACACACTAGTTCCCAATTTAAATTTCTTAAGCGATTTTGCAGAGAAGCAGAACATTGAATATATCAATAGCATTTAAATATTCTGTTATAGTTGCATAGGGATAGATGACTCGTCAGGACCGTGCATTTAGGTCAGGTTCCCAGTCTAACCCTTGTCCCCAGTTAGAGAGGTGGCATAAGTTGTTACGTAGCTCCTCCATATATGATGGCGGGTGGCCGTCTTGGTTATCAAAGAAGAAAAATGTGAAGCACAATACTATCTTGGCCTATTTAGATTAAATAGGCCAAGATAGTATTGTGTATTTTGCAGAGAGACGCGAAATAAAAAAGAGAGACAGAGAGCAGCACGGAATAAAAAAGGGAGATATTTGCTGTCTCTTTCAACTTAGAGGGAAATGTTATCCTTATGGTTACTTGCTCCTAGGAATGGCTAAAATAAATACCTCATACAGGCATAAGGGTTAAGAAATCTTTCTCGCGATTTGTAGATTTTCGATACGATAGTAAACCTTTGTCTTCGACGTGTCCCGGCTCCACGCAGGGTGCCCAGTGAGAAGAAAGCAGGGAAAAATAAATATATAAAACCGTTCACTGATTAGTGTCCATGGTCTCCTATAATCTACTGGTGATTCATATGATATAGATGATAATTTTAAAAACCTGTATCTGTCATCGCCATCTGTTACTGTACTAAATAAACTAATACAAAAGTAACAAAATATTATCACCGTGCACTGACAACTGCCATATCAAATAGTTCGATGCACTTCTCACGAGATGGCGCACTTAGTAAGCGAGCTGTTAACTGTGAACGCCATCTACATCGACCTGTGGAAACTACTATAATTAAACGATGGTTTTGTTAAAGCTTGAGGGTGCGATTGAAGCAGAGTGAGAGTTTACGAAGATTTGCCTAACTCCTTCACTAGATGACACTGTGTACACCCTAAAACAATACATTATGCACTTAATGTCAATACAGTTTTGGTAGTCATTCTGCTTTGTCGAAGAACTGATCTTAATTTTTTAAACTTACTTAAATATTTCTCACGCATAGTATTCACAATAATTTAGATTTTAAGGTATGTGAGCTTTTCACGAAACGTCTTACCTACCTAGGTATAGGTAAAACTGACGACAGCAACAAGTTCAAAAAAAGTTACGCGTATATACACTAAGCTCGCTAAAGTGGCAATGGGCTGGTCACACACTCAGAAGAACAGATGGCAGATGGGCAAGTAAGATCCTGGACTGGAGGCTGCGAAGTGTTGGTCGACCGTTCACCATGTGGGAAGACGACCACCGTGCAGTGGCCGGTCCGGAATGAATGAGAGCATCAGATCGGTCGTCTTGGCAATCATTGAAAGAGGCCTATATCAAGCAGTGGGCGATAAGGGCTGATAATGATGATGATGTACATAGCAGATTAAAATCTATGTTTGTGATAAATTGTCATCTAGATTCATCAGATAGTTCAGTACTTTCAGCGTGAAATAT
This sequence comes from Eumaeus atala, assembly GCA_017140195.1. NCBI lineage: Eukaryota > Metazoa > Arthropoda > Insecta > Lepidoptera > Lycaenidae > Eumaeus > Eumaeus atala. The sequence goes on along the minus strand of JAFELO010000005.1, from coordinate 545,728 downwards.
TATCAAACTGACATAGGTCAAACTTCGCATTTGTAATGTCATGTAGTAGGATTTAGTTTTGTTTGTAGGTCAAAAGATTCATTATCATGGATGATTAAAACCTTATTGGAAATAAATATCTACAATAATTAAAATGTTTCAATTAGATAACAGGGTGTAAGTATGATACAAGGGATTAGGTAGACATATCAAACAATTATCATGCCTTTTTTTTCTTTTTTTTTGTCGTAGGGACAATGTATCTATGCACCATCGAACCGGTTCTGGTTGAACCGGGAGGGTATGTCGCTGTATCAAAAAAGAAACAATTATCATGTTTATACGGGTCATTAATTATTAATGGTTTTGTCACCTAGAGAGAGCAGCTTTACAAAATGCGACCACGAGCTTTGGCCGTAGTGTCACCAGTGTAA
>JAFELO010000005.1:462344-545252 GCA_017140195.1 Eumaeus atala | reverse complement strand
TGTTAGTTACGCTTTCACTTGAAAACTATCTACTAATCGGATTTGAGCGAAATTGCAGAAATACGTATATCTGCACAATATGTGTTACAATTTACAATCTGGAGCAATATAATATTTCCTTTTGTTCCGAAACAAAATTACTTGAGAACATTACAGTTCCAAAAGCGCGGAATCAGCTAGCGTTGGCAGGATAACAATTAATGGCATTTCTTCATTTATATTCGCACCCATCAAACTAAGTGCGCGCTAAACGAAAAGTTGTTAATTAAGCCCCCTAAAGCTTAATTACGACACCATAACCAATAACAAACAACAATTCACACGACATGCACACACATGGGCACAAATACATCCCAAACACAACACATGGAATCCGGCAGTCTGCCTCAAACCATCGTTAGGGATGGTTTCGCTGTCCGTTAACAAAATCGCGTGAAATTTTAAAACAATTGCGTTTATTATGTGTTGGATTGTGTTTACGTGAATGTTGAGTTTTGTTTGTTGTGCCCGTGTGTGTTCTTAGTGATGTGCGCAATAGCAAATTTGTTTAGAATTACATTATTAATGAGTATCACCGTCGGCAAAGTTAGAAATGGCGGTTAGTATATATTTTAAACATCTTTAATTCGTTGTTTTAGTAATAAAAATCGAGATACCGATGAATGTTTAGTGTTTTATGTGTGGCGCTTTTTATGGCATTCGAGTGTTTGTATTTTTCTGACAATCCCGCCAAAATTCACTCTACATAAGCAAACGACGCTGAGTTATAAAAAATGGAAATAAAATTACTTTTCTAATAAGAGCCTACCTAGCTACGCTGTCTAACCAGGCTATCAGACAGGTGTTACTGTTACATAAAAGGGCATATGTTCTACTGTTACAGTAGAGGATTTTTTTTTGCAGGGTTATTTATCCCCCAACGATGTCCTTGCACAAATAGAGCAGCATATTTACTATTTCAAATTAGCCAGTTGATTCTGAGATTACATATCATCATCACCCTTAGAGCAAGATCTCTCTCAATGATCCGAAACAACGGTCCACTGCTCCTCGAATCCTGATAGCACATGACAAGCAATGCTTTAATATCACATTTCTTTACTCTACCTTGATTATATACATATATTTGTTCATGTGATGTACCATTCAGCATAAGGTTCTGTCTTTCGTTTGCCTCTTGGTAAAGGCGTTTAACAATTTCATTCCTGCCTGTCATTAGCAATTCTTCTCCAGTTATAGCTATTTTCCCTATTAATTCATTTTTTTTTCGGAGGGACCTAATACTGGTTGTCGGCGCTAGTCCAGCCTCAACAGTTCGACTGACTACGAAGACTTTTTTGTCTTCACACTATTAATTCATCATCTCTCCTGCATGATATACCCCTGTGTATCCTTTCTACGTTACAAATCTGGTAGTTGTGTTACCCTATGCGGTATGAGAGCTCCGTCGCCCCTCCGTTTTTATGGTATTATTTTCTTGGTATTCATAATATCTGTTAGATATTACGCCTGTCTTAGTTCTCACATATTACTTTGTCTATCAAGTTGTCTTGATGTCGAGCGTACTTCTTCCCATTGGACTTCTGTATTCCAGCAATATATGATATTAAGAATTGAGCATGATACTTGACAGGTAATACAATTAAGTTAGGAGTAGAGATTTATGAAAGCTATGCAATAAGCAACATATAGTGTTGTCAGCGAAAGCTTGTATTTTATGCCCATGCTGGTCCAACAGGTTTACCCGGTCCTTATTTTTTATGTTGTACCCCTCGGTCACTTTTATAACATTGTATTCTTTCATTTCTGTACCGTGCCAATGCCACATTGCAGTCTAATGCGACACGAACGTTAGGGGAAGTGCATTACGTTCACACATTTTAGCCGCATAGGTCAAGCATCGGGCAAGCGGCACCGCTCAAGGCTCACGTGATTTGTGAGTGAAGTAAGAGCCATCCTGTTGCGTTTCGTGTGCTCCATTAGAAATCAGCGTGGTTAAGGATTAGGTGAAAGTGGAGAACACATCTGGCAGAAACCTCTGAATGATTTATGCCAAATGGTTAGACTTCCCAATTATGATTTCATTAGAATAGAGTCGTACGCTTAAGAAGTGGTTACAAGCGGCGCCGTTTGACGACTACGACGTCCATATTCACGAGAATACACATGATGTTACATACACACACTCGGATATTATTCACGACGTAGGAATTTTTTTTTGCATATAATTTTTATAAATGCTCTTCTTATTTCTTTACATATTACATTAATCCACGTATTGACTATGTACGTATATCTGTGTGTATTTATTGTGTTGAAAAGTATAAATGGAGGAGGAAGGAAATCTCAGACGTTTCCTTTCGTTCGTATTTTAGACGTCCGGTTAATGTGAAAATAGCTTCATCATTATGTCACCTCTAAGTTGAAACGGAGTCCCCAGGATAAAATAAATGTAAATTCACAGTAAAAGTTCTCTTGTGTAAGACGTTTTACAGTTAGGTGTTCTCTTGTGTAAGACGTAGTGCTGTTAGGTGTTATTTGTCTTGTGTATCATGTAGTGTAATTAGGTGTTACTTCTCTTGTGTAAGAGGTAGTGCAGTTAGGTGTTATTTGTCTTGTGTATCATGTAGTGTAATTAGGTGTTACTTCTCTTGTGTAAGAGACTGTGCAGTTATATATTATTTCTCTTGTGTATGATGTAGTGCAATTAGGTGTTACAACTCTTGTGTAAGAGGTTGTGCAGTTAGGTGCTACTTTTCTTGTGTAAGAGGTAGAGCTGCTAAGTATTAACTTCTCTTGCGTAGGAGGTAGTGCTGTAGTGAGATAGTACACCCATACTATCAGACACGTGCGACCGGCGGGTACTTATCTCTTGCTCACTCGATATCTATCGCGATTTCGATTCGTACTTCGCGCGGTTTGTGAGTGACTCTTTGAGGGATTAGGCTGAAGCAGGGCAATTCATCAACAGACCTCGTTCGTCCCTCTATGCAATAAAGGAGGTGTGATATTGCTTTACTATTGCTACTGTCCACAATCGTCAGGCCGATGCCTGGCTCTGTTGTGCCAATTCTACAACAGATGTTGATATTGTACAATGCCCGTTACTTATGACTGTTTTAAATGTGACAAGTCTTATTTAATGATCATTGCTACAATTATCTCTTAATTCATGGGTATTCATGTTCACGATATGGAAGTCAATAGTCACCGGTAAGGCATAAACTGACAGGCCCCTAAGTAATAAAAACTGCTCAGATGCGAGTCGGACTCACAAATCGTAGGTTCCGGGATTCAACTGGAGATACGAACATGAGAATCTGTAAAGTTACATTTCCGTGCGCTTGCATACATTTTATATGAGAGGAACTGCAAATATGCGTTTGCAATCGATTTTTTTTTGTACTATTTGTACAAATTTTTTTTTGTACAAATAAGTAATGTTTTGCTTTGTTGTTTATCTGCATTGTAGGTATTACTGTCTATTTTTGCCAAATTTCATGACTCTATGACCAAGAAGATAAATACGGCCTAGATTTTCTTGACAGATATACAGAACAACACAATTAGGGAACTACCTAGGGAATTTGAAAAAATACCATAATTTACACATTACTTATATTTACAGGCACAGAGCAGACGACGGTGAAAGAGACCAGACCTGAGTACATCCACCCGGACGGTCTCCTCACCTTCGACCCATACCTATCCGACTTCAAACCAGTAGTCGAAGAAGACGACTACATACCGCTACCAGAGAACGACGAAACCATCGACGGTCTCCCCATATTCCTCCTGGAGCCGAAAAACTCTTACGTGCTCAGGACGAAGCCTGCGACGCTGCTCTGCAAAGCGGCGAATGCTCTCCAGGTCTTCTTCAAGTGTAACGACGTCAGGACGGAGAAGACGGTCCAGTTAGAGCACGTGGATCCGCAGAACGGCATCAGGGTTGTGGAGGCGGAGCTGAACGTGACTAGGAACGAGATGGACGAGTACTTCGGTGGGAAGTACAGCTGCGAATGCTACGCTTGGAACAGCAAAGGAAAGATACGGAGCCAAGCTGTGTACATTGAGTTCGCTTGTGAGTGTGCTTTAATTTTATTGTACCTATAGCATAAGTCGGTGTATAAGCTATAGCGTAAGGAAGCTCGTACGAAGGGGTAAATTAGAGACAGGATTTTTTTGGATTGGAGAAGGGAACGGAGGCAACACATTTGCATAGCAGTTATGTGTCCATGGGTGTAGGTTAAAAGGCTAAGACTGCTAGTGTGTCCTCTTCTTCTTCTTTGTCTCTCAATGCTGAGGATCGTGGCGGTCAGCAATTCCTTAGTGTCACCTCTTCTGCGCTGTATACTTTGTCCTCATATATAATAAAATGATTAGTATTAAGGTAAAGAGGAGAAAATCGTAGGGGCAAGTACTATTGTTGGATTGCAGCTGGATTGGGCTGGACCAACCACTTGCTTCTTGCTTACGAAAGACAGGCCTAGCTGTCAAGTTTCTTGCGACTTTTTTCATTGCGAAGAATCGGAAAAAGAGAGCAGATGATTTGAATGGAAACTTGTTTTTAAGTCTTCTTTTAAGTTTATTGTAGACAACAAGATCATATTTCCGACTCATCTCTTGGGGCGACCCCTATCTGCCAGCGGCCATTTATATCGGCGCAGATAAAAACGTGAAAGGCTTGATCGTAAATGGAAACTATTGTTTATTCAGCCATCAAGTACAGGAGTCCCGCATTAGGGATTTTGTGCTTGGATTTCCTGCATTGTAGTCGAAGTGGGCCATCCTTTTATAGTACCTACTGATGTACGGCCTATCCCGACCTACAAACACCTATCCCAACCTACCGACGGTGCTATTCTTTTTTGTTCTAATCTTTTTTAGAGAATTCTGAGCAAAGGTGTTAATTAAGGAAATCAGTGGTCTATCTTCTAACATTTCAGAGTAAATGAAGAATAAACATATAAACATTGATTATTATGTAGTACAGAAAAGTGGAAAAATTCGTTGTCGAACTAAGTAATAATCGACTGGAAAGGATTTTGCGTGGGATACAGCTCTGCACCACACACAGCAGGCCACGGCTAGAGAATCAGATCCTTTTGGCTCTTTCATTCGGTCCTGGATACTCTAACGATAATTTGTATATGATCGACTCCAAAAGCGGCCCGGGATACCCCGATGAAAATCACAATATAATAAAGAGCGTTGCGTCACTCAATTTAGTATCAATAAATATTTAATTCGTACACAAATAGCAGACAAGGTGTTGAATAATGAACGCGACATGATCGTGGACTAAATGTAAATGTATCATTCTACAATGTGTTATTTTTAACAACGAACTCGCTCAGTGGCTAACAGCGGCTACGCTGCTTCTTACCTCAGCGGTCGCCGGTTCTGATACCGCCCAATATTTATTTTTTACATCATCATTCATACCCAAGTGTAAAAGAAATCCTTTGTATAGAAACTGTAACACGATTGCTAACGAAGTGGTTTATGGTAATCGCGGTTATCAGACATTCGACGTCACCACGACTTCTACTCAGCTGTTGAACTCTTCCCATGACCGGTGGTAACTTCCCCGTGATAAAATAAACAGAAAATAAAACATTTACAATTGCTATTAATACTTTATGAACTAATTTCAAATGAACTTTAACGGAATGTTACCGTCCTTCGTTTAATTCACATAATGATACCCATTTCAATGACATATTTGCAAGGTGTAGACTCACAGGCGTGCAAACTGTTGCGTTTGTTGTAAACGCACCGGTTAGCCGGAATACTTCTATATCGGCTGAAGTTGATACAGATTTAATAGAAGAAGATCAGTCCAAGAGCGAACGAGACTCAAAATTATACTACATTATTTTGTAGCGTTTCACAAAAACCCACCTACCAAATTTCCAGCATTCGTAATCCATAGTCTTCGAGTAAAACGTATGTGCCATACAGACGGACATGACGAAATTATAAAGGTTCCGTTTGTTACCATTTGGCTACGAAACCCTAACAACTCATCAATCCAGTCAGCAGAGTAGATTACTTATAAATCTAAGGAATTTAAGAAGCTGGGCAGGGATAGCTTGCACCGACCTGTAAAAGAACAATTAATTGAAGCTAACTCATTATGAAATGTACCCGCGGTATGAATAAAAATATGAATGTCCAAATCGTAAAAAACACATCAGCGTAACGCTTTGAACCGATCGTACGTCTCTTGTGAACCTTTTACTTTAGAATCATGACTTTTAGGCGCGGAGGGGAGAAACAAACTTTTTGTAAATAACGTTCTTATCGGCTTTTGTGTAATTATCGGCGTTTGTGTAACCACCTCGTTAGGTGGAGGTTATAAAATGAGAAAAAAAACATTAAATTGGAATTTAAATCTGGTGGACCAGCAGGACCCCAAAATATTTTAAAATACACCAACTGACCCGTAAAACAAAGCTCAAGGTGTAAAAGTCATGTAAAGTGCGAGGGTCCTACCACACTGTTCCGACTCAACGCAGCGGCAACACGAGTCGCGATGCGATGATGCACATGCATAATGAGGACACGAACACGTCTGGAGACAATTACAGATCTTGAAATAACCGCCCCACGCATATTCGACAGTTTTATCGAGAACTGGTGGTCGGTGCTTAGAAGTGTTGCATAGATTTAGAGTCTCACTGAATTAATTGAGAATGTCTAAATGAGAATTTTAATAAACAAGATAAAAGTAAGATTTAATAAGAGATATGGCCGCCACGACCGGGGAGGTACCACTCCCTCATACAATACAGACGTAAATTATTGGCTATGCGATCACTTTTCGTGCAGTGTGTAACCGGTGGCCCGTTCGGGGCATGGGTGAAGAAGGACAATGCGGAAGTTACTAGATACCACATTGTTGTTTCGTCCATCCTATAATATAAATGTCCGAATCGAATCATGACGGTCTAAATTTTATAAATATATAAAGCAGATTGTTTTATTAGATTAGCTGTCAGTACCCTTATCAAGGTTAAAGAGATGCTGTCAGATATGAAAGACCCCAGGAACGTTAATTCTTTAATTTTTTTGTTAGACGACTTAATTGGGACGTCGGTTTATTTATTTATGTAATAACTTTGAAATTATTTCGTGTTGAAATCAGCATGACCCTGCTCATATTGTAAATTGACGAACTATTGGCGCAGTGGAAACGTAAGTGGCGCACACTTTTTAACCGAGATCGCGGGATCGAAACCAGCCCAGTTCGTATATCTTTATATGCACATAGTATTCAATGTTTTTCCGTAAAATTTTGAAATTTTAAATATATGTTAAATTTTTTAAATTCATAAATAAAAGTATATAATAGTTCCATTGTCTAATATAACAAGCTTCCTTCTGGTACAGGACTTTTTTTCTTTTTTTTTTTAATGACGCAGAGGAATTCATTTACGGATTGTATCTAGGGGCCCAGTATTGGAGAGTCACGGCAACAGAATCTCTCTAGCGACAGGCTGGCCTCGGCGAAAAGGCCAGCCTTCGTCTTCTTCAGGACTGTCCGGCTGCCTCTGAACAGTCCCCACGACGCCATGTATTTCCGGCCGGGCCGGGTTCCCATCCCAACCCAACACGAGCACGGTGGCGCAACTATTGTTGGAGGCGGCGCAAGATATAGCGCCTCGTTCGCGCACCCGTTCGTCGTATGCGGAGTGGGGCGGGGGGCTCGTCGGTAGCCTCCTCTCACCCGCTTGTCAGATTTTGGGAGACGTCTGTCTCGCAGATGGAAGTCAACGCCTCATGGGACTCATCATTATCGAGCATCGCGATGATGCTCGACAGGGATAAGTTCATTCCAATGACTGACGTAGGATTCGCAACGTCACCCACCTCGGGCACACAGCGCACCGGGCCGAGTCACACGCGCCACAATCGGCGCACCCAGTCGACGGCTCTCTGTGGGCCGTCCGACATAGATAGTCACCAAAGCAGCCAAGCCCGCAGAGAACCTGCGTCTGACGGAAGGCGAGGGGTTTGCGCCTTCGGCGCAGCCATCGTTCAAGGACCGGGCGTAAGGCAGCCATTACGCCTATGCCATACGGCTGTGCGCTAAGCCCTCCCTTCACTTCCACACTAGCGCTTCCTTCCCAATCCGGAGGTCTCGCTGGAGCCCTCCGCCACGAGCTGCCACAGGGGATCGCCGGCCAGAGCAGTAGCTGCAGCCAATGATACCCTACGGTACCCCCGAATCGATCTCGCTGGGACGACACTCTGCGTAGTGCACAGATTGGCACTGTTCCTCGCAGTGAGAGGATCCGCCCAAACCGGTTCCGGTACAGGCTTGGGCTGACATGGTGTAATATATACTACTTTACTAATAATATAAAGCTGAAGAGATTGTTTGTTTGAACGTACTAACCTTAGGAACTACTGGCCAGAAATGTAAAAATGTTTTTTTGTTCAGACCACTTATTGGCGAACATTGAGAAAGGCTTTATATCACCCCACCAAAGGAAAAGCCTTGTCGCGGCGACGGGGTTCATATTAACATTTCATATGAACAGGGGAGCAGGAGGAGGAGGCACTCTTGCGCACGCGAAAAGGCGAGGATATGGGAACCTCACCCACTGTCCCCATGTTGGTGGGATTATCCTGTGGTGTGGGGCAACCCTACTGTTGGCGATTTCGGGGGCTGATTAGCTGTCGAAGTGTCCTTATGATTTGTTGTTCCGGGGCACCTCACGTGTTGGGTAGTTTTTATTGGTATTTGGCACTATAATATGCCTCTAGACTCACACACCACTGGAGCCCACCCAGGACCGGTGAAGGTGCGTAAATGTGTTTACCGCGTCGAGGAAAGGCCAATAGTTATACCATGATGCAACGACTAATATGACCGGAGTGTCGCAGGTAAAACAGCAGGGTCTTTTATTCTTTCGCGCAAAAGATTTGGTTGAAATTTGGCAGTGATTACAATCTGGAATTGAAAATTCACACGGCTGTTAAAAAATAAACGTGTACAAAACCGACGTGTACAACTGCCACACCTTTATTCCACTGCACAAGCAGATGTAGCATTGTATGGTATTCTTTTGTTAATAACTAAAGTAGCCACAAGATCATCCAGATAAAAGTCAGACCGGGGCGGAATCCGATACCACAGACAATGCCACGATGACACGTTAATCCCCGTGACTGAGAAATTATCTGATGGGACCCTTGAAACCAGACCCTGGGTGTACCAAAATCTTTTAGACCTCCAGTAATAATAATAATAATAATAAATACAGTTAAAACCGTATCGAATTGAATTTAGCAATTTCTGTGCTGTGCGAGCGAACATAACTGATAGACAAATACTATAAAAGTCTCAATTTTGGCTGGACTATGTAACACTATAAGGACATCTACTTTTCACGAATGCGCCTGAAGGAAGATAATTTTACTAAAGCGGATGTTACATGTAGATAATTATATTCTTATTACTCCCTTTCAGCGACCGTATTTGAATATAGGCCTCTTTTTCCCAATTCTTTCATACGCATCGAATATGTGCCTGTAGATTTATATATTGTTCACAAACCTTTTGGATATATTTCACACGTTAGCCCTACTATGTATTGAAAAAGGTTTCTTTTTGCCGGGTTTCGCATACCTATACTCTTATGTGTCTAGTATCGACGGCGGCCCCTTGTGACCCTTTGATAACATCATCGAGCCCACCCGAGGGCAATACTTTAACTGACTTTAAAATAATAACAAAAAAGGTTTACTTTAAGTACACCTGGGTCACAGACTCGGCAGGTGTTAACCGGCTGTGCCGAGTGAGTAATAACGTCTGCCCTCCGGTCCCCACTCCCCACTGTTAATACGGTGGGGTTGGGTGTGGTTGTCGCAGCGAAACCGGTGTGGTTACTTTTGCACGTTGTTATTGTAATGATAAATTTAATAATTATTAATTATTAAATATGAACGAAGCACTATGATGTTATATGTGTATTGTAAATAATAATAATATCTGCGGTCATATCACACCACGTTAGCCTAGCCCAAAAATGGAAGCTGTTTATCGTCTACTGCTGAACATATTTGAGATATTAATTGGACGCTGTTGCATATATGACAAGGTGTTGTCTCGGGACGACAGCTGTGACAGCTAATGCCCGTGTTAGACCCATACAATATCCAAGACGGCCCATAGAGACATGCAGTGAGCACACCTTGCTTGCTGTGATGCATATGACATTGCATACGTAATACTCCTAACCTAGAGTCCATCACTTAGTATGGTCACACAGCTCTCCACGTGTCATCCTGACGTAACACATCAACACATATAACTATATCACAATCTCCAACACGCAAACCTCGCAGCCAGCAGTGCAACTGCTGTATGACACCCCAAACTAATTGTATCAGTAATAATAACAATCTTCCTCCTGGCCTAATTTCGGCTACGGTGGCCGTCTACATAGACAAACCAAGTGTACAGAACATATTATATTGTGCAATTGTTTGCGCAGACACAAGTGCACTCTTTATAGCTTCATTATCCTATTCCAATGGGACGGCAATCCAACATGATTTGGAGAGAAATTAGGCGCAGGAGCGACGGCTTCACTTGCTCTCCGAAACAGGGTAGTATAAGAATGACCACCATCATTCAGAATGAACATCATTCAAAATATTGTACATTGCTTCGTTGTTCGTTGCTACGGTTATATTGATAAAAGGAAGAACACAAAACGAGTACTTGAATGTTGAAGAAACACTTTTGTCAAGTTTCTACTTTCACGTTAAAGTTTACACTATGAGTTGGTGAAAACATGAAGTAACGACGAGAATAAAAGAAATTTGAATATTTGTGTGAAACTAGTTATGCGCCGCTGCTTTAACCTTGTAAATATATCCCAAGGTAATCGTTCATTACTATGGGATATGCAGCGATATTAATGTCATTGAAGATTTTTATATGTATCTGAGCCATATGTTATTAAAAAACATAAGAAGCTTTTTCTTTTCTATAATATGTTCATAACTTTATCTGCGGTGTTGTGAAGCAGTTATAGTAAGCTACCGGCATTTAAAATGTTGGTAAAATGCTACATATCGTCGTTGCGAGTGCAAAAATCGCTATGTGTTTCTTGGTGGTTTTCGCTTTTTCATTCAGTTTTTAATGTTTTTTCAATACACGCATTCTGTAAAAACAGCTGTATGTTTAATGCAATATTTAAAGGGATGATAATTGTAGCTTTCAATATCAATCAGTATGTGGCATTCATACATCAAAAGTCCAATTTTTTGCATTTCCTGCAAAGTGTGTAAAAAAACACATAGCTACTCTTGCACGCGCAACGACGACATGCGATACTTTGCGATAGCGAACCATCTAAGGAATTTTTTGTCAGCATTAGAATATAATAGAAGACATCTAGGAGCATTTATACATTTATAGAAGACATCTAGGAGCATTTATACATTTATAGAAGACATCTAGGAGCATTTATACATTTTGATAAATACGGGGACACGCGTTTACGCGCCATCATCGGCCCTGGGTCACTACCCAGTGTGAGGGGTTCACAATGTATGTAACTCATAAATCTTTGCTGATATTTGCTCTTTTGGCATGGAATTGATAAGCCTTTAGAATAGAAGACACTGTCTGCATGTGATTTTAGATGTGCACTATCTAAGGATTTTTGTTTTCAAGAGGTTTATTCAAAGGAATAAACTTCGAAAATATATATTTTGTCTAGACAATAAAACCACGCGTAGGCTTTCAAAAGTTATAATTTTTAACGAGTGTTTTTTCACCCCCTGAGGGGCTGAGGGGTGGCCATACGGAACCATTAAGTAGAGGCAACATTATTTCCGCTCGTTAAACGCATGCCATTTGACGAATGCTCACTACCACTTGTTCCGGTGTTTTCACCCCAAGTAACATAATTTGGGGGTGAGTTCACAAAAAACTTTGTATTTTTTAACAGGTGATTAATATTGCCAGAAAAAGAAACTTAGTTACAAAAATAAAATATACTTATAGAACAAAGAACGAAAATGTTCCGCAGTAGCTGTCTGTCTGCATGTCATCGATTTTCTCAGAATCTTTTTTTTTTAAATCTTTACTTGTTAAGGGGGTTTTTATCCAACAAGGATATGACAACCCTATCGTAACTTATTACGTGGACATGTGCCTACTGAATATTAACGGCAGGTTTTATTATATTGTCTAAGAACGAGAATTACTGCTGTACGACTATAATCAATTTATATAATTTTTTGGCCGCATCTGATATTGGTTTTGAAAGTATACTTTGGATCGGTCCTACATCAAACAGATTTACCAATTGTTTCGATATTAAATAAAAGAAAAAAGATTTATTCTTTCTTAGTTACATGTTAAGAATTGTCAGATATGAACTGCCCCGTGTACATCAAATGTAGATTTAGTAGGGGACAGTGTCTAGCTGCAAAACAAAGATGTATTTAATCATTTTTTTTATGTTCAACATTATAGGCAAAGTGTAAAACACTTTTTGATAAAGCTTTGCTTCTACTTGGCCCTCTCCTTCGTTATCTTCATTTTATCCTTTTTTGACACAGACTTAAAGAAGCAGTTCGCCCAGCAGCCGCAATCGGTGACGGTGGAGGCTGACCGAGAGGTGACCTTCCGCTGCAGCCCCCCACCTGCGGCGCCTCCTGCCACCATCAGGTGGTCAAGGAACGGCAGCCCCCTGGAAGTTTACGACGATGTTCTTGTGCTACCACGAGTTGGTTTGCAGGTGATGTAAACATTTTTGCAATAAAACTACTATATCACTACTACATAACTTACTACAGTTCTATATAACTTATTGTAGTTTATACTTAAATCCTTCTAGTCTTACAGTATAAACGCGAAATTTATAATGTATTTTTCACCCAAGAAATAATGATTTTAGATGATAAAAACATGTATACTAACTGCATATCTTCCACCGTTGCTATGGGACAAAAAATCCTTTGTACTCCTTAATAACCGCAAAGAAAAGGCTGACAAACAATACGAAAACCATTTTTAATTAAGCTTTAAAAATAGCTTAGGACAAAGACACGCGGTCGGATTACACGCCATCTTACTGGAGTACAGCCAACAGCACCTGCAACAAACAGGGCTGCACGTTATCTGACATGACCAAATAGAAGAGATTATGATAGGGGACCTTGGCCGAGGGGCCAAGGCAATAATAATAGTTACTTTAGCTAATCTTTAATAATTATAGGGATACACATTTCCCCTTTTGCGGGAAAAGAAGCGGGTCTGTCCCCCTTTCGAATGCAATCCCACCTAGACTATCGCCTGACGTGCCTTACGGTACCCGACGAATCTGCACTGGACTTCCGTCAGCATAGAGCAGTAAAAAAATAGAAGATCATGGATAATGATATGAAGATCATGGATAATGATATGAAGATCATGGATAATGATATGAAGATCATGGATAATGATATGAAGATCATGGATATGGATAATGATATGAAGATCATGGATAATGATATGAAGATCATGGATAATGATATGAAGATCATGGATAATGATATGAAGATCATGGATAATGATATGAAGATAATGGATAATGATATGAAGAATTGATTCGTCAGCAATAGTGTGTATTTTTCAACTGCTATTGATCTTGGCTCAGATATGAATACACTCATATTTCAGACATCGCTAACCATCATAGCCCATTGGGGGTTGGAGTGAAGGAGGGCAACGTATCTACATAATTATTAACGTCGCGTATGTTGATGGAATAGTAGCATCCAAATGGCTCCGATTGCTGGTGTGTCCTCATTTACCATAAACATATTTACTTTTTGACGTCTATCATATTAATTTAGAATAGAAAAAAAGAAAAATAATACCATCAGATGTTCGCCCTTATGAAAACTGAAAAAAAGTATTTTATAGCCGAAGGTGGCAAAAAGTAGTCGGGACTTGGTGACTAACCGCGACGCCCGTAAACAATCTCATGGTAGTGGTTATGTGGTAGTAGTTATGCAGATGCGTCACACTCCTACACTCACTTTTATGTTACCGTACCATAAAAGAAAAAGAACAACCTTTATAGAATTACTTTCTTGTCCGTCTGTTCGCCCGTCTCTACGTCTGCCAATTATAGTATAACAAAGTACATACATCCGCACAATTGTTATTAGGCTGCATTGCTCTTCCCCCTTCCAGTGGGTTATCGGATACTCACAAACATCGTGTAAATTAACAGCGTACCTGTTAATTTGCATCGGAATCATATAGACGAGAGCTACCCCGATGATACGGGTCCTACTTCCATGCTAAGCAGCTTAGATTGCAGCTCTCAGTTGCAGTTTCTGTTGAAACAGGACATGGCGAACTACTCGTGCGTCGCGGAGAATATTGCGGGCCAGCGGGAGTCGAGCGTCGCCGCGTTGTCTGTGTACGGTGAGTCAAGTTTTCATTATTACTGTCGATTCTTAGGTAACTCACAAGAACCACCTACAGCAGGGAATGTGTTGCAGCCACGAAAAGCTTCTAATGGGGTAGGCAGAGGTGAGCAAATCGCAATCCTTATATTCGAGTCACCCGCAGGAAAGTTCGTCAAAGTTAAATATCTGTCCGATGAACCGGTCCGGCCTTCATTGATCATGTACACCGCCAGAGGAATGAGGTTATTAATCAGTTTTGATAATTGTGAAGTTTACAGGGATTGTGTCATGGCTATTTACAATTCCTATGATGTTTTAATCTCCCTTAAATAGTAAACGGAGGCTGGTCGGCCTGGACTCCGTGGGTGCCGTGTCGCTGCGAGTCGCAGGCGGTGGGCAGACGTCGCACCCGGACGTGCTCGGCGCCGGCTCCGGCTAACGGAGGGGCTCCGTGTAGGGGGCAGTCCTCGCAGACCGACGACGACTGCTTGAGGTGTCAGAACGGTAAGAAACTGTGTAGAGTGCGCCACATACGCCCAATCTTGATTCTCTCCGTGAGCCAAATTTTCATGTCAGCGCCATTTAGCTAACGCGCGCATGTTGCCCCCGACGTAAGAGTCGGGAGAGGATGAACCTTTCAGTCCCTCTGACCATGATAATTATACTTAAATTAGCTGTCACAGACGACGTGTCATTCATTATTCACTTCTATTTTCTAATTATTAAGGTACAAATGTCGATCTTGCAGACACGGTGCCTGTTGATGACGCGCCTGTATATGGCGTAATCGCTCTTCTTATCTGGCCTAACTGATTTAAAATAATACACACATGAACCGGTGATTTAGTTATTGTAAGCTAATTGTAATCTATATTAATAGTATAAAATGGACATATTTGAGTGAGGTTCCCATCCTCGCCCCTTGCTCCGTGCGCAAAAGTGCTGGCAATTTTTCTCTTTTGTGCCCTCTTCTTATAAGAGGGATACAAAGAGCGGCACCTCTTCCTGGTCTTTAGTACCCTCTTCTTATAGGAGGGGTACTAAGAGCCGCCACCTCCTTGGTTCAATTGGCTTCGCTCAAGGTGTCTCGGATCATCCCAGGCTACTGAGCCCCACCGCCAGGACAAGGCTGGAACCGTGGTGGGGTACAATTCTACATTACCTGCGGTGAACGTAGGCTATATAATATTTTCTAAAACGATATAGATGATTATGGCAACTTCGATAGTGTAATAAAGGCGTGGAAAAGATATCCTGAGTAAATCCTTATGTAGCTGCAGAAATTGTTGTCAACTAGCTGTCCCGACAGACGTTGTTCAGTCATAAATTGAATTTGTTGTCATGACAACAAATTCAATTTATTACAATGAAATATAATTACACGTTACCTGAAATGGTACATACCGTGTAATGTTTACGAGGCCAAATTTTTTGTATTTCATTTTGTATCTCAACGAATCTTTGCCATAATTTGTATATCGAAAACAGATATTTTTTTGGCAGAAGATTAAGAAAATCCGCCTCAATGTGCCAATTATCCGTAGGTTCTTGGTCCGTGTGGTCACCGTGGTCGGGGTGCAGCGCGGAGTGCGTGCGCGTACGCAGGCGGCAGTGTCTCGGTACGTGCGCGGGATCGGCGTTGCAGCATGCGGCATGCGTAGACGGTGACTGCGTCGGAGTGGGTGAGTGGAAAATTAAAGATGTCATATGACCCAGTAGTGATATAGAGAGTAGTAGAATAAGACCCATCATTAGTCTTTCACTCTCAGGCAGGGTGCTCACTGTCTGTCATATTGCTGATATATCCGGGACACCCCACCGAAGACTCTGGCGGCGGTTTTTGGTCCGTAGAATTACAACATATCTCGAGTCCGTCATACCCATCCGGTTCAACCGGGCCTGGTTGGACGGTGGATAAAGCACTTTTCCTGCGTTAAAAAAGAAGGGTACGCACTGTTGCCGTGAAGTAAAACATTAGCAATAAGCGAGCATGCATGATGCTTTGCTGAATTGCAGCCGAGTTGGACTTGCACATGATATCGACGCTTAGCTATGCTGTCGCTTTACTTGTGATCGCTGAGTTTTCGGAGACCTACGAGAGGGGAAGAGGAACGGGGAGCTGCACGTTTGCACAGCAATAATGCGGTGTCTATGATCGTCCGGAGCTATCAAAACGCGTATGCCTTCTTATAATATAAAAACATGTATGGCCGTGAAATCACACAGTTAATTATAATAAGAACTTGAGTACCATATCAGTTGGTACGTCGGTTTTGTGCAAATGAGTTTATACTTCCTAAACAAAATAAAACAATTTTGCACATATAAATAAAGTATGAATTTGCTTAGCAAGTGGCGAGCTCATAATTAATGGTCTTTCTCACGTGTCGAAGTTATTAGAAAGCACACAATGTATGGGAGAGTTCGTGTAAAAAATGTTTTATTGTACCTGTATCTATTGTATGAATATCTTCTCATAATTATTGTATATTTAACACACGATTGATACATTTCTTTTCTGTATTCGCCAGTTCACGTGAGAGATTAAGCACTTTCCTTTTTTTGATCCTATATATTTATTTATTTATTAGTATAAGAACAGTCTCGAAGTGATATTACAATTGCCCAGTTCGTCTCAACAGGCAACATAAAAATATAATTTGACACACATTTATTTACATTAACAATACATTTATAAATACTAACTATAAATTTACTACCTCTTATATTATACTTATTTTCTAATGTTGGCTTAACACTTTTTATAATCTGGAGCGGCGAGTTGTGAAATGTGTCCAGATCGTTATTATTTCGTGTAAGATCGTTAAGCAAGCGTAGTGCGAGAGGCGCTTGTATACATATACCCACTATTTTGAAGGGAATACTTATCTAGGCGCCATGAGCAGTTTTGTTGTGTGGAAGAAGCATGGGACTCTCGTCATTGCCACGCGTAGTGCGTCACGCGGGACGAAACGCATAGCGCACGTTCATCACCGCACAGCTACGTGGCGTGTAGTTCTATTACTACATATCGGGTGAACAAAAACCATGGAACTCGCGTCACTGTCGTGCGTAAGCATCACGCGTGACGATACGTGTAATACATTTTTCAGCTCCGAACACAGCTACGTGACGCGCAGTGTTATTACTGCGTATCGGGTGGACAAAAATTATGGAACTCGAGTTATTGTTACGCGTAGGGAATCACGCGTGATGATACGCGTAGCACACTTTTCAGAATCGAACACAGCTACGTAACGCGTAGTGCTATAACTGCGTATCGTGTTTTATAGGAACAAAAATCATGGGAATCGCGTCACCGTCACGCGTGGTCATTACAAATACCTACCTGTACCTAATGTAGGTAAACATATTTGAAAGTTTTCACTTCTCTCTGCAGTACACACAGAAAGTACAGTAACAACTAAGAAAATTGTAATACCCAAATGTTCTATTGTCACATAAGTAACACGAGCTAAACACAAGTTTATATCAAGATACATACGAGAAAATTTACGGACAGATCACCCGAAAAGTCAACAGAAGGTGGCAATTACTTTTTCTTGTTCTTTTTTTCAAATAATAAAAAACATTTTTTTTTGAAATAATACATAGATGTTAAAGGTTTTTAAGTAAATAATTTGAATTGTAAAAAATATTGCCATTGTTGTAAATGTCTCTTCACGCCGGTTAACTGCGGGAGATACCAGTCGGTTGCCTTCTAAACGACTCCTCTTGCAGGCATGTACAAGCACAACGTAAGCTTGTACGTGGGTGTGGGCATAACCGTCGCCATGTTGGCGGCGGGAGCTGCGGTGCTGTACGTGTGGTGCCGCTACAGGAACGCCCCTGGGTACACGGCTGCCAGGGCTGGTACGTATATTTCTTTATCGATTCAGACTGACATTTAATATACCGAAGATAGAAGGCACGGAGGAAATAAATTCTCGGCCACACGAATTGATCAATCTTGAATATATAGAGCATATAGAGTTGCTCCATTTACTTTTAAACCTGACCACACCAAGGTACACGTCTGTCAGGGCTAGTACGTGTATACTTTTATTGAATCAAATTGACATTTAATATAGAAATGGCTGGTTTCACAGGTTCTTGTTAAAGTGTAAAATAGCTATTCAGTACATAACTACAATAAATGCTTCATATTAATTACCTCTTCCCGTAACCATAAAAATAGAAATTTATTTGATACATACGTTCCCAATAGATTAATCGGGTGTATATATTTGGAACTTGTGAAACCGGTCCCTTAACGTGAGCTTTCACGGGAGCAAAATTTCTCGGTAATATTATTTTTTTTAATATGGAGTCAACACACTATTAGTGGGTAGTAATTAGGCTGGCACGACGGGGGGGGGGGGGGAAGAGGAAGTTTAAAATGCTGCTACCACTATTACCCGTGTAGGTGCGTTTTTAATTATTCGTTACTTTATAAATATTTTCCGCGCAGTATCTCTTCAAGAACGATACTATTGAAACCTAAGTTTGCCCAATACCCTGCCCTCGTTTGAAATCTACGTGGACGGATATGTGCTGATGATAATATTATACACCAGGTATACCCAAAACATACAGCGCGAGGGACAAAGGGAGTGCAGGGCCGGACCTGACGCGCACTTGTAACGAGTACTGGATGCAGCGCCCCGACAACACCTACGACATGCCGCAGCTGCGGGACAGGTAGGTGGGAGTAGGAGGAGAGCAACTTGCGGGGAACGGGGACCAACAGAGCGTGGAACCCAACATGTTGCCTATGTCGAGTACATACTGCATCCCCACGATAAATATCTACGACACGGCGCTACGAAACGGGTAGGTGGTTCCGGAGGGAAGGGGGAGCATAAGGGGAGTGCAGATGCGATCATGTCGCTGACAACGAGTAGGTACTGAATGCAGGGTCCCGAAAAATAACGGTATGCAGTAGCTGGGGTGTATGAAATTGAAGACTACGTGTGAACCTCTGTGAAAGTGAGAAAGTATGAAAGTAATTAATCTGGTATTGAAGTGACATGACAAAGTAGATAACTAAATTTATGTGTCGTAAGCGTATTAGTGTCGTAGATATATAATGATATAGAATCGTAGTGTTAAAATTGCAAATTAAAACCTGTCATAGAGGCCAGACCCATCTTAGTACAATTCTTCATTAAATAACATGTAAGGCCGAATACTTTCTGGCGGAATTTCACACAGCCGTATACGATCCGGCGGGTATTGAATACGACTGCGTCGATCGTTGTCCCGCCACAAAACGAAACAGCCCTGTTTTGAAAATGGCTAGGCGTAATGAAATACGGCGACTTAGGCAATTCGATTGTGACATATGCATGACGTCGATGACGTCACAGCGTACCTATGACACATGCTGTTTTGAGGCGAGCGAGACGGTGAGAAATAAAGTCGAGGATCGTATTCCATAGAGTAATATTGTGAGTGATTTGCACAGTGGCTTCAAAATATTTCCATTAAATGTGATCAGTCAATCAGTCATCGAGAGTATGATTAGTTAACCATACTTACAATACGATTAGTTCACCTGAACGCCCTTAAAATTTTATTATCCAATTACACATCGTGTAAAATGTGATAGACTAATCATAGAGCTTGAACCAGTGATTGGTCCATCACAGTTTGTGCTGACAGTTTTTAATTTTCAATTTTAGAACACTACACGATTTTCTTTACCCTAACACGTAACAGTAGTAATTGTATCAGCTACGCATCGCCATTCGGCACGCGCAGTCACCAGCAGTCGACGGGCAGTAATCACTACGAGATGAAACCATACAGTCCGTCCGGGGATTCAGCCTCTAGTTGTTATACGAATAGTGAGTATATATCTTTCTAGCATGGGCGGAAAGCGAATAGTCGGATTGTTTTAGTGGCTATCGACGCATAAACATCCGCAAAGCAATTTCCCGTAATGGACCACTGAACAAAATATCACAGCCATCACTTCACTGCAATGTAACTTGACATGTACTCTCCCGGTCGTACCGGTCCAATGCAGCAATGCTTTCAGTTGTGGAACAAAACCAAATCTGTACGTTATCTTATTTTTACTGCTCCTGTTTCCTCAGAATTGTATTGTGTCTCGTTTTACTTATACGGAAATGAGAGGGATGTCAATATCACGTCAACGAACGTAATTCTTTCGGTTCCGCGATCGCAACTCTTACTCGAGTGATTATTTTGCAGCACGGACGATGACGTCAAGATCTAGCGAGTGTTCATCTTCGCAGCTCGCAGAGGCGCTGCCTCACCCTTCCCTATCAAAGGTAGATGTAGCCGTCTCGCTCCCTCCCGGACACCTGGACAGCTACAGGGATAAGATATGTCTCACAATAGTCAAGTAGTGGCGGAACAATATACGATGTAATATAACAATAATACAGCGGCTCAGTCAGATACCTCCGGCTCATACAGGCAGGGTGGGGACCTTAATTTTTGACAACAGGACTCGAGGCCCTCAGGTTTGACCATAGCTCTGTTCAATTTGTAGCAGGACAAAAAAAAGGTTCACGACGGTAAATTAAATACACACGTCTGGCAGGGCCACAGAGGGCAATGGGGTGGGTTCATAATTCATTGCGTTCGTTTCCTTGTAATTATTTCTAAGTTTAGGGTAAAGTTAAAGTTACACAAGTCATTTAACAAATTTTATCGCGGTTTATTTAAATACTTTACAATTCCGACGTTGGAGGTGTGGCTTGCTGCTGTACAACATCTGAAACGTTAACATTTTAAAACACATTTTTATAATGAATTTATTTAAGATGAGAGAAAGGCTCCCATAGGAGGATTTACCACATGACTAGATAAATAGTTAAGGACACTACTAAATTTATACTTTGCTATTGAAGGTTAAAATAAAACGAGAGTAAATTAATTAATGCTTCAGCTTACTATAAATTTTATAATATACGTAAACGGATGGTTTATTTAAGCGTTTTGTATGGTTTATTTGAATAATAATATTCATCACGGCTGCAAAGTTGAAATTGTAAAATATTTGAGTAATCCGCGATGTAATTTAAGTCGTCGAGTGAAAATGAAGAGAATTCATTAATTAAGTTGAATTTTTTTCTAGAAGAGAAGTATAATTTCATAAGCATTAACAATTGTTCTATTATATTATTAATTATTATTGTTTATATAGGATGCATAATTATTTGTAAATCGAACATCGCTGCCTCTTAGAATAATGCTAATGTGGAAAATAGACAACTTCAATATGTTTTAATAATATTACTTTAGGTTAATTAATTGTTTTGTTTTTTAGTTATTTATGCCTTATACGTAATAACTGTAGTTTGTGCTAATCGCTATAGCGTATCCGAATACTTAAACAAATATAAATATTAGTGTCTGACTTTCGATTTTAATCCCCAAAGGTTTATTAGTATGTAAAACTTCACGTGCCTTGGATTATAATAATGCACGGCCATTTGTTTTCAGAAACGGAAGAATAATGTACAGTCAGCATGAATAATCGATTAACAAATTTCCAATACACAAATAAAAATCTTCAATCTGATATTTTATTTCAACAGATTAGCTTGTTACAGTGCCAGGCTGTAAGTTAGAACAGCTAAATGGACCACAGACATATTAGCTAGCCGTATTTTCATTGAATTCCAGAGACACATCGTGTGCGCTGAGGCTTGCCTTGAAATTGGTTGCAATCCCATCATAATTCTTATAATATTACTATCTCTTCTATATCGCGAAGTTGTCTATCTTGACGTACTCCATATGCTCCATATGGACATCCACACGGTGCTTCGTTTGGACGCGATCACACTTCCGAGAGGTCCGCGATACTTAGAAATGTAATTAATATAGCGCCAAGAAACAAATAAGATTATTAAATTTTCACAGTTTTTGTGTTTTGCCGGCTGACTGTACGAAATTTTATTTAACATATAATGAATAACTTATTTTTATAGTTTGTGTGACGTAGGCAAACGAACTGAACTTCATTCAGGTGGTAAGTCATTATTAAGGCCATCAAGATCATAAAAGCAGAGGTTTAACAGGAATATTGACGGCATGATTTTTTATACACTTGTTTTCATTTCATCTGGTCACATATTTTAAGGCACACTGGTATATATTTTAAGATTAAACTGTTGCATACTGTGAATAATTTGTGTATATTAATAGTATAAAGATAATAATTTTTTACGGCCACCGTTAGTCAAAACTTTGGACAATAACAGGTGAAAATTACGACCAAGAGGAAGAGCTACACAGGCAGACAGACAAATAGTGCAATGACACAACTTTTCTAGAAAGATAGGAAAGAACGAAAATTTTAAAAGTAACCGACTCACTAGTTAATTAGGCATGGATGATTCAAACACATATTCCCACTTTTTATATCACCTTTATCAAGCGGTTAGCTAAATTGCTGGCTGGTTCGCATGTTTCTTATTAAACGGTAAAGTAGTTCTTCGATATTTAAATTCTAATTATCACATAAATAACACTTCCAACTGGAAGCTGTGTAACCGAAATTTACAATTTATATGCCAGTTAGGGTCCTAATAGGCTAACGGGAACATTAATCTGTGAAACCGGCCCTTGCAGATTTAGTAGCTAGTAGTATACAATTAGACCACACACACCTACAATTTTCCATCCTTAGCTACAAGTAAAATTCTTACTATTTATGCCTCTTACAATGGTCAGTATTATAACTGTAGATGTTATTTATGTCTGCGACTGTACTCTACATTAAATAATTTGTATGACTAATAATTAATAACAATCCACTGTGAAGTTTTAATTTTAATTTTTCATTGGACAGGAGCTTAGTTGTAAGTTTTCAGACGTTATATTTTAAAATAAAATTGTCTAATTTTTAAAATGATTCTGTTCAGATGCAACTGTCAACAATTGACAAATATTTACAGTAACTGTGTTTCTGCTTCCTTACTCATAACTTGCAATGCAGTTAAAGTAGAATATAAGAACTTATATTTGCTATTTTTACTGTACCCTATATAAATTAATTGAGTAATAATACAATTTGTTGTATATGGTCTACTTTCCTATTTTATAAATTTTATGTAAAAATAATCTAATATTTGTGCTACTTTTGTCAACGACTGTACTATTTTACATACAAATGTAGCTCCAAGGCAAATATAACCTGACCCAACTTCCATGAATTGAAACAACATTTATCGGCGATTGTACCGAACTCAATATAAAATCCTAATCCGAAGACTGAACTCATCGAGCTACGGCCTAGCATTTATGACTGCCAATGAGAACATTTAAAGCTTAGTTATAGTATTCATTGTATTGTTGCTCTGGATAGGATATGCATTCGGAAACTGAAATGTCATTTCTACAATGAATATATCAATAAAAAAAATGTGAAAATAAATTATTAGGGAATCATTACAACAATATAAATATTAATATAATATTCGTGGCTTGTATTTGTGATAAAACGCATAAAGATACATAGTAACGACACTCTCTACATACTATTTAGTGTCTTAAAGATAAAAGACTATATATGAGTGTCCCGAAAACTGTCGACAAGACCGCCTCCTTGACAATAACTTAGGAGTCCCTAACCGTCAAAGGTTCAACGCAACGAATAATAGTAACATTATGGGGTTTCGGTTTCCCTTAGCATACGCTACCTGGAAGACTGGTTAATGTAGTCGGACTATTATTAATGTAAATTGTACATACTGTATTTTAAACTGTGATATTTTTAAATGAATAAACGTCTATATATAGTTCGCTATTTTTTTCAAAACCCTTCTCATTTAGTTTCACTTGAGTCCACTTTGCTTTCTTATTAACAATAATACGGAGGCCCATAAACATCTGCGTCTAGATACGTAGTCCTCCTTCTTCTTATCCCTCAATGAGCTACCGGGTAACCATACTTCACGAGACGCGACACTACGCTCTCGCATTTGTACATTACGACGGTATCGTATGAGCGAGGAGTATCCGCCCGGTCGTGCCGGTCCAATTCAGCTACAATGCAGCATGGCACTACCACTTACTAGGCGGCCTCATAGTTTCAAGTAGTCCTATGCTAAGAATATTAGACTATATAAATATCTATACTAACATTATAAAGAGGAAACGGATTGTTTGTTTGTTTGAATAGGCTTCGAAACTACTGGATAGGTTTGAAAAATTCGCTTACCACTAGATCCTCAATGTTGAAGTAAGATACTTTACCAGTGGTGAACATAGGCTATATAATATTTTCTAAAACGTTTCGATCATTATGAAAACGTCGATTTTGGTTACGTTAATCAAAGTGTGAAAAAATATCTTAAGTAAATTTATATATAGTTGCAGAAATTATTGTCTTCAATTTAAATTATCATAAATTTAATTTGTTGTCATTGTAACGTGTGGCGAGGCCGAATTTAAATTTATATTTTTTTAAATCAATATTTTTATTTCCCTACCAAACCATAAACAAAGCCAAAGCAATTTCAGGACGTGTAACCTTTTGCAAAATGGCTAGTCTCTATAGAGATAGAGAGACTTCGCAGGACATTAAAGCGCGCATACACAAATACACTATTCGTTTACCCGCCTGTTCCGATGGGCGCAGTCTTACACCTTCGGATAGAAATTACGCCCAGGACGAATGGCCTATCGTACTTTCCATCACATGGCATGACACTGCTACCCCGGACAATTATTAGAAATTGAAAATGCCAATTTGGTTTTTTATTCTGTCGCGGAACCTCATAACCTATGAATGAACAACCCAACTTACCTGCGCATGTAGACGACTCTTACAAATCGCACGAGGCGTAGGCACATGTTATATAACCAATTAGATAATTAAAATAAAGAACTATTTATGTGTAAAGTATTATTATATTTATTTTGTGAGTGGTTTATCGTGCGCTTGTATACATCAGAATTCATGTTAACAACTGTATCGCGCAAATTATTATAATGCTTGCTTGTATTATCTACCTGTAAAATTGCAGACGTCAGATACATTAACTTTAATTTTTCTTTCATTTCAATGTATAACGCCTATACTGCTGGTGTCCTTATACAAATAAATAATCTTCACGTTACATTCTACATAAAACGATCCGGTTTTACCACAGACTCCGAAGTTGTATAATGGAATGTAGCAATAATTCTACTTAAATAAAACACTTGAGAAGTGATTGAAATACTTTGAGCATTGTAAAGATTCTCTTAGCCATGTGCTCTTGTATCCATTTAGAGTTACTATCATACGTAATGCATGTGTTTAAAAGTGTTAGTATCTCAGACAGAAATAAAACTTTATCAATGTTGGAAACCATTTCCGATCCTTGACCTATCAAGTGTGAGTGCGTATAAAAATAAAAGACCATTTATAATTACAGACCACCCAATAGCTAATCTCGAGCTACGGAACGTTACTCATGAAATATTCTCAATTTTATACCTTACGATATGTCGTATGATCAACATTTGGCCCGTGTTCCTGTATAATGCTGCAAGAGGTAGCGCTATCATTGTCATCATAATCATTATCAGCCCTTATCGGTCCACTGATAAGCATAGGTCAAGACGGCCGATCTCATGCTGCAATGCAATTCCATTGCAGCGGACTTGGGCCGAAATGACCGAGGCGGTACCTCTCGCTCATGCAATACCGCCCGAAAGTGACATGAAGGCTGTGTCGTGCGGTTTGTGAGTGGCCGCTGGCCCATCGGGGTAGAAGGAGGGCAACGCACCGGCACAGTAATTATGTGGACGTTCATGGGTGTCGGTAGTCGTAAAAAGGCTCCGATGGGTAGCTTTTTCTATTTCTTCCTTCACCCCATTTAAATTGAAGTCGCCTTCCACTGGTTCTGTGAAACGTAATGAATAGCGGACCATAGACTGTTTTGGAGTCAAAAAGGCCTAAGTATATTGACCAGTAAACGGATACTGAATAGTGGGTTACGATGATCAAATTAATAAATTTAAGCAAAATAAAACTTCACCTTTTTACGTGTCTTCTTTCTTACTTTGTTTTTCTTAAGTGTCAAATCATAATAAGTATGTTTGTCGTATCAAAATGTGTTTCACTGGCAGTTAACTGATGTTAAAGCTAAAACTAAAATACCCTAGGTTTTATTGTATCTTCGACTAATTTCATCAGGTAATTATTAATTAAATATGAATTGCTGCTTATTTTAATTACACTAAAAGCTAAGTTAGAGCTAAGTGACACTAGGCTAAAGTCACAGAAATGTTGGTTTATATAACATATCGGATGGCAGATGGGCCAGTAAGGTTCTGGAATGGTGGCCGCGCGTAGGAAAACGTTGTTGGTAGACTGTTTACCAGGTGGGAAGACGATCTCGGTGCAGTAGCTGGTCTGGGATGGATGCGAGTAGCAGGAGATCGGCCGTCTTGGCGTTCATTGAAAGAGGCCTGCGTCCAGCAGTGGACCGATAAGGGCTGATAATGATGATTGATGGTGATGATGATGATGATAGATCGTATCTGAGTCGTTTCACGAGAAGCAATTCTACAAAGCTTAAGTAACAAATCAAAGTGTTATTTCTGTAGCAACTCATTAGTCAAATATATAGAGTAGACATCAAAAGAGATGTCACAACCGTCGCTAAATATTAGATGTGAGATTATGTCAAATAACTATTTTATTATTCTATTCATAATTGTAAGATTTGATTCGACTGTCTCGTGGTCTAGTGGTAACCATGTTCAACCACCTTCATGAGGTCCTGGGTTCGAGTCCGGGATTGGATCAAAATGTTACGGATTTTTCAATTTCTAATAACGGTCCAAAGTCGTGAAGTTGGCGGTGTTATACTATTCCGCCGACCTTAGGAGAGGACGTTAAGCCGTGGGTGTCCTGCGCAGCCGGCTAATCACTATTGAGATGGCCGCCGTGGTCGAAATTAGGCTATGATGATACTATTTATTTAATAGTGAGACAACATTCCTAGTTGGATGCGTAGTTAATAAAATACTGTGATTAATATCCTGTATTGGATATAGCAAGGATGTAGGCTGCAAAAAAATTTATTTAAGGCATGTTTTGTAATTTTTTTTACATTATGAAGTTGAAACTTAGTAGCAGCCGTCATTTCAGACAGTTAGACGCTTAAAGATATAATTTTTAGCCACATAAAGGCCGTCGTGCGTCAAAATCGTAAAATGATGTCCTATTGTTGAAGAAAAGCAACGGGTCCGCATAAGCTAAGTGTGTGCTTATATTTTACAACACGTTGATGGATACTGTTGGTAAGGGACAAAGCTATAAAATATTTTATTAAAGATTTTTATATACCAACTTCTTAATCGAAATTTATAAAAAAGTATAGACACATATTTTGTTGTTTTTTTTTTGTGTACAGTACTGATGCAGCAGACAAATTATCCATATAATTTACCACCAATATGAAATAAAGACTATAGTGTAGAATAATTTGATATTACTTTTCATCATTTCATATCTTGGGATTGTGGAAATGATTAAAAGTATGAACTCCGTACATAGCCACTCTGTACGCATCACACGCACTTAAGAAACAAGGCGATATCTAAAGTTGGTCAATCCGAATACTTGTGTCAGTTAACATAAGTAATTGGTACCTCGTATGTGATGAGCGATCGAGGAATAGAACGCGTCGTCTGAAATACAGCATATAATTTATATGCTACCCTGCTGCATTGCGGTATGTTTTTTTTTATTTTATAGCCCCTCTATTCGGCGTCATTCAATAAACGTAATGAAATACGGCTATTTCGTCAATGCGACTGTGACATATACATACCGTGCGCAGCCGGGGGTGCTCAATTTTTTTTTAATACGGAATATAATAAAATAATAAGAAAAAAGGGCAAGCGAAAATCGGAGCCTCTTTACGACTACCGACGCCCATGAACATCCACATAAATAGTATGCCGATGCGTTCCTCTCCTTTCCCCCTGCGCCCCCAATAGGCCACCGGCTACTCACAAACCGCACGATACGTATATATCATTTTGCGGCGGTATCAAGTGAGGGGTATCTCCCCGGTCGTGCTGGCCCAATTCCGTTGCTTAGGTGCACTATGCATGTCACTATCTCTTCGTAAGTTATAATAGACTAGGAAACGTGTTCATATCTAGTGTATCTAGGATTCACTGTACAAATGAGTCAGGCGCTCTATATAAATGTATTACGGTGAGTCATGAGCTCGTGAGATGATATTATCTATGTTTTGTTGGCTGTCTGTCTGTGGGCGGTGACATGACAATTCACGAAGGCAACGGGTCCGAATCACCGTAAAATGATTTGGATATCAAGGACAAATGGCTCGATTAAAATTAGACCACACGACAGAAGTGAAACTGCTTTAGATAACTAAAGCAGTTTCACGACTGGCTAGCTCAGGTGGTAACGTGAACAGTTGTAACGGTTTGTTCGTGTTACGCCAGAGGTCGCGGGTTCGAATCCCGTATCACATCAGTGCCACCCTTGGCCAGGTGTCCCGAAACTATAAGCCACTGGGGCACACGGACGGCCAGCCAGTACACTAAGGGACTGACTCGCCCCTTCCCCCGTGCACAAAAGCACTTCCTCCTTTTGATCCGTAGGTTCCTCTTACTGTAAGAGGTGTAAAGAGCAACTCCCTCGGTTCTATTGGTTTCCTCCAGGCCACGACAAGACCTGAGCCATGGTGGGGCTGGGACCACACTTGCCAGGTCACTGTTTGACACGATTTTACCTCGAGCCTTGAACCTTTCCTTAAAGAGCATACTCCAACATTTTTATCGGATTCAATTTATAGACGTTAAAGTGGCTACCGACACCCAAAGACATCTGCGTTGCCATATACAACACAGTTGGAAGTCTTACAAACAGTACGAAACAGCAGTCCCTAACTCTAACAGTCAGTCTACATTTGCGCTGTTCTAATTCGGCTACGATGCAGCGTTTTAGTGTATGTTAGAAGATACAAACGGCACAAAAGATCAGTTGGCGCTATGTCTACAACAACTCTCGCTTACATGACACACACCCAAGAGTTACTTGCGGCTTGCGAGTTTCTGCTAGCCAATAGGAAGAGGAAGGAGAGGGACTGGGAAGGCAGCGCCTCTGCATATATTGTACGCGTCGAAACCCATCAAAATTCTCCGACTGTTCGCCACGCCCATACAAAAAAATCTTTTTACACCGAACTCATTAAACACAATTATATACTTCGCATTTGAATGATCGGTGACGGAGTAATGATGATGTTGAGCCGCTATGAAACTGCCAGCGAATGTAATTGTTAGTTAAATCGAAGCCCGCTTTGGTCTACGGCACTAATTAGTTAATTGATTAGTAATTACCTCAGCGGTGGGGCTCTCTGATGTGGTTTCAGCCTACTGGGGATGTATACCTACAACACCTCGCTTAGATAGCAATTTGAGTGCAGGTATTCGACGTCGTGTACGCTTTTGGTTGATCTGTATGTATGCATGGATATAAGTAAACCCGGTAGACTGTTGTATAGTTGATTGTCTGCCAAAAACTCGCTCGTGCATAACACGTGCCGCTTTGTTACCTTAACAAATTTAAAAAACTTTCAACGGGAATCGCTGAATCGTGAAAACCGCATGAAAATCCGTTTGGTAGATTTTGGGAAAATCGATCACAGACAGACAGACAGGTTTTGGTGACGTTGCATAATAAGTACAGATGTGTTTTTTTTTTCGGAGGGACCTAATACTGATTGGCGGCGCTAGTCCAGCCTCTACAGTTCGACTGACTACGAAGACTTTTTGTCTTCTGGTTATTGGAGATGTGTTACGTCAGGATGACGTATAGAGGGACACACACAAGATCAGTCCTGGCCGTCAGGGCAGCACTGGGTCACGTGGTGGTAATACACATGGGGATGTGGAACTACTGCACATGACATATAACTATAGTGCACGAGGCTGTATATGTAGACGGACGTACACCCTCCGTTCCCTCTGTCTCCTTTTCCGATAGACGGTAGTAGCATCGTCCCTACGCCTGACTATTACCAGAAATTTAAAAAAATCTATTTATGACTCTATCCCATGATTTCATGATCTGATATAGACATCATCAAAAGTGGTTAAACGTAATAAAGTAAAGAAGAAAAACATTTCTGTACATTGGATGTCCTAAGTTTTAACAAGTGTTACTCATTACAATAAAACTGATTTAGCGGATTTCATCGCGTTGTATTTAATTATTTAACTAGCCGTCACTATAAGAGTCCGCCCGTGACCAGACATCTGAAACGTCGGGCTAGTCAAACAATTAAATAAACCGCGACGAAATCCGTAAAAGTAGTTTTATTATATCACTTTCCAAGCTGATATTTAATTTTGACAAATTACAATGATTCCTTTGACAATATAGTTTTAGGCTCTTTTACCTGCTCACGTTTCTGGAAAATAAAGTTTTATTTTGGCTATACTTAATAATATAAAGCTGAAGAGTTGCATGCATGTTGGTCCTCTCCGCTGGCTTGCTTTTTAAACACGTCTGCGTGGATTGCGGGTATCGAGGCGAACCTCGTGACACGGGTCTGATCACGCGTGACAGCTACTCGATGATGGGGCAACAAACTGGTGGAAGTGGCGCTAAATTCCCCTGTTCCTGGTATATTGTATTTCATTTTTTTTAAATTCACCATCCATTTTTTTTCTTCCACTTTTGTAGCTGACTGTACATGTAATATCTTACATTCACACATAATGTACCAGAGGAACATAGCCGTAGTAGAGTAAACGGAGTAATTCCTGACGATGTATCGCCAGGAGCAAATTCTCCGGAGATGTCCTCGGACATTCTCGGTCTCGCAGACCGCATACGCAGTCCGGCTACGATATCTGAGAATCGGATGTCCCTTGGGCCGCCAAAATGTCTCACCGTAATAAATTAATTCGTTTATCATCATCATCCTCTGTCGGGTCTGTTGTTGTGGACCACAACCAAACACTCATATACAATAGAGACCAAACACTCATATACAATAGAGACCAAACACTCATATACAATAGAGACCAAACACTCATATACAACAGAGACCATTTTTACGATTAGCAAGGTGCATATTACTTCAATCGTTCATCTAATACACGTACATTAAACTTGGTAGGAATTGGCTGGCCCGGTGGGTAACGTTGCGGTTTGTCTTCGTATTGCGCCAGGGGTCACGGGTTCGAATCCCGCCTAGGACATGGATGTTTATTATATATTGATATATGTATTATATATTCATGTTTTAAGTTTATGCGAATGTTAGTAATAACAATAAAACTACTTTTACGGATTTTGACGAGACGACAGATGTCCTGATGTGTGTCTGTCATCTCAGTCCACCCGTGACCATGGTTGCTGTAAAGCTGAACGTCAGGCTACATAAATAATTTAATAAGGCGCGATAAAATCCGTAAAAGTAGTTTCATTGTAATGTATTATATTTATTCTATAGTAAAATCTTATATATATATATATACTATATTTTGTTTTTTCATGGAATGGATCATACATGGAAATGTGGGGGGGGGGGGGTTCGGGTAGGAGGGACGTGGAGGTTTTCGAGGATCTTTCCTCACTTGCTTCATTGTCGGAGATGGAACTGGGGCGCTAGCGCCTGTTTACGGAGGGGTCCGGGGACTCTGGGTCCGGTTCGGACGCTAGTGTTGTGAGTGCCGTCGTCACTAGGCCACGGTGTGTAGCAAAGAGAGGAGGGTCGCACACGCTGGCAGGTGCTAGGGCAGCGTTGAGAGAGAAGGTGGACCTTGAGCGGGAGGAAGAATTTGAAGAGGCCCTACGTAAGAGGGCGTTCCTCAAGGAGAAGGAGGGGGAAGGCAACCAGATGGCAACACCGGTGGTGCTCGAAGGTGTCGATAGATGCGGGGCGGAGGAAGTTATGGGGGCAGCGGAAGCCAACCTGAACTTGATTTTGGACATCACTGGGAAAACCACGAGCCTCAAAGGGGTTACGCCCCTAAAATTAGGAGGGCGGCTGGGTCCATCAGGGAGATGATGGAGTCCCTGGTGGATCGTACGGACGATTCCGAGGCGAAGGGGCTCAAGGCTGATAATGCGCGCCTCCAGAGGGAGCTGGACAATCGCAGAAAGGAGGTCCGCGCCTACAGATGGGAGTTTGAATTGGCGCGGAAGAAGTCGCCCGTGGAGACTGGGCCTTTGACATGGGCGTTTTAATGAAGGAGATGGCCCAGATGGTGGGCAACATTGTTGTTGCGCGCATTTCGGGCCTCGAGATGAGGCTCCCTCTTGCTGCTCCCTGCCGGCTCCCTCTTGCAGGGGATAATAAACCGCTGGCGAAAGAGGCCAGGGCTGCTATTGCAGCGAAAAAAGTGTCGTTGGTGGCTAAGGCCATTAATTTTGATCGTGAGTTCTCATCCCTACCCCAGAATTCGCAGGAGAAAGGGAAGGGAAAAGGGAAAGGTAAGGGCCAGGAGTGGACGGCATTCGGTCTGTCCACCTCGAGTTCTATGGCTCCACCTACAGGAGAGACGAGGACGGAGGTGCACGCTCCCCTGGAAGAGGGGACTAATTCGTGGAACGACGTAGTACGAGGAAGCCGGTGACGCCAGTACCGCTGCCGAAGAAGCAGGTTCCAACGGCGGCTTCAACGCCGCCGGCTAAGAAGCAAGCGGAGGCAAAGCCGAAGCTGATGCTCCCTCGCTCCTAGCGGATAAGGGGGCTTCTTATGCCTCGGTGATGCTGAAAGCGGAGCGTGAGGTTGATCTGGAGGGGCTGGGCATTGGCCCCCTGCGGATTCGCCAGTCGGCGACTGGGGCTCGCCTTTTGGAGATACCCGGGCCCACAAGCGGTGACAAAGCAGACTTGCTCGCCGCTCGTCTACAAGAGGTGCTAGCTGAGGAGGTGGATGTGAGAAGGCCGGAGAAGAAGGCAGATGTAAGGGTGACCGGCCTGAGCGATGCGGTCACCGCGTAAAGGCTAGTGTCCGCGATGGCCAAGGAGGGGGCTGCAACCCGGGACAAGTCCCCGTGTGGAATCTTCGTACGGAGCAGTTTGGCCTGGGCGCAGCCTATATCGAGCTCCCGACGACGGCAGCTAAGAAGTTGTTGCAAGCCGGGAGATTAATGGAGTAGGGGGGGTATACACCTCCTCCAGTCGTGTCCCAGGTACTGCTACTGGTGTCTGGGGATGAGGCACGTGTCCAGTACGTGCCCCGAAGGCACTGACCGCAGCACCGCTGCGATCTGCTCGGCCACAAGGCCGATGGGTGTTACGACACCGCTCGTTGCGCGGCGTGGGCGGACGCCAGCAGACCGGCGGGTCACGAGATGGGGGCCTTGTCATGTAAGCGGACGGGGGTCCAGCGCGGGAAAGTTCCCTCTCCCTCTCAGAGAGGGAACCGTTCGGGGTCGGACGTAGAGATGGCCTAATATGCCTCGCCATCTCAGCGTTTTCCAGGCGAACGTCAACCACTCCGCCAGAGCCCAGGGCCTCTTCCTGCAGTCCATAGTGGAGTGGTCGATTGACGTCACTATCGTTGCCGAGCCCTACGCCGTGCCCTCCAGTCCAAGTTGGGCTGGGGACACCGACGGCTCGGTGGCGATCGTGATACGGCCTGGAGCCGGCCCTCCCCTCATATTCAAAGCGACGGGCCGCGTGTACGTGGTGGCGGTTCGTGGAGAGGTGGCGTTCGTAGAGGTCAACTTCTCTCCGAACCGCAATCTGGCGACCCTGGAACATTTTCTCGAAGTTCCGGGCCCGCTGACAGGGCAGCTAGGCCTCCTCCGGGTGTTCGTGGCCGGGGACGTTAATGCCAAGTCCACGGCATGGATTACTCGGTCACGATTCCCGAAAGGTGAAGAAGTAGGCGGTACCTGCCGGACTGTCCCTTCTCAATATAGGGACAGTCCAGACGAGCGTGCGATGGTCGGGAGGTTCCGTGGTGGACGTCAATGTCGCCACAGCGGCCATCCCACGCAGAGTGGAGGGGTGGAGGTTGGAGACGGAGGTGGAGACACTCTCAGACTACCGCTACATACGGTTCGGGGTGTCTCCGACTTCCGTTTATCCGACGTCAACGTCGTCGTCGGCGCTCACTAGGCTCAACCGGGAATTGGCAGAGCATGCCACCATCGTCGGCTGTTGGAGCCTCCCGCCACTGTCGGAATTAGGGGTGAAAGAGGCGTCTGGTCGGCTCTGCGGTGTGCACAGCGGCCATACCGCCCGCGAAGAGTCCGCCCTGCGGTGTGCACTCTATTGATGGACGGCCGAATTATCCGGCTTCCGGGCTACCTGCAACGGGTCCAGGAGGCAGTACACCCGGAGTAGGCGGAGACGACCCCAGGACGTCGACAGGGACGACAGGCTGAGCAGGATCTACGTGGAAAAGGTTGAGATCCTGCAGCAGGCCATTTGCCGAGCCAAGGAGAAGGCCCAGCTGGAGCTCGTAAGGGATCTCGAGAGGGATCTCTGGGGCCGACCGTATAAATGGGCGCGGAACAAACTCCGAGCCCCGTCGGCCCCCATCACGGAGGTGCACCAGCCGGACCAACTGGGGAGGATCGTCGGAGAGTTGTTCCCCGACACACCCGTGGGCTTCATGCCCCCAGGATAGCTCGGCAGACGTCGGACGAGGAGGAGTTTGTTCCGCCACGCCTCCAGAGTAAGAAGAGGGCCCGGTGCCCTCTTCTTACTCTGGAGGCGGGTCCAGACGGGGAGCACTGGAGAGTGCTGGCGATCTCTCTCGTGCACCTCGAGGATAACCTCCGGGAAACTATTGATCGCTGCCTGCAGTCTGGTCAGTTCTCGGGGACATGGAAGGAGGGTCGGTTCTACCTGCTTCCCAAGGTAGGGCGGCCCGTGGCTTCTTCGGTTCGACCGGTGGTGCTGCTGAATGAGACCGGGAAGGCTTTACAACGGATTGTGGCCTCCCGTCTCGTTCAGCATCTGGAGGAGCGTGGGACCCGGACTCTCGGAGCCACAGTTCAGGTTCCGGGCACGCCGGTCGACTATCGATGCCCTCAAGCGCGTTCGGGCGGTGACGGGTGAGGCGGATCGCAGGGGGGAGGTGGTGGTCGCAGTGTCGCTGGACATCGCGAACGCTTTCAATAGTCTCCCGCACAGCGTGATACGGGAGGTACTGAATTTCCCTATCTCGTGAGGCTGTTGGAGGCGTATCTCTCCGGCCACAGAGTGGCTCTCGAGAACCGGTCCCACAGTGTTCTGTACTTGGACCAATCCTGTGGGACGTCGGCTACGACTGGGTCCTGCGAGGCCGTCTCCTCCCCGGGATGGGTGTCGTCTGTTACGCAGATGACACCCCCGTGCATGCCCGGGGAAAGACATACAAGGAGGCGGCTCGGCTGGCCGAGGTCGGCCTAAACCTCGTGATCAGCCGCATAGAGAGGTTGGGGCTTCGGGTCAGACTAGACAAGACTGAAGCCTTTTTCTTCCGCGGGACCGGCCTCAGGGGGACCTCATCCGGGGTCGCTCTGCAGATCGGAAAGAACAGGGTCAGGTTGAGCCCCTATATCAAATATCTGAGGCTCATCCTTGACGGAGGGACCTTCTGCCCACACTTCGCTATGTTGGGACCGAAGGTCGTGAAGACGGCGAGTGCGCTGGACAGACTCCTCCAGAACCTCGGAGGACCCAGCGCCGCCTGCAGGCAGCTGTATTCCTTTGTCTGTCGGAGTATGGTGACGTACGGAGCTCCGCTTTGGGCGGATCGTCTCGCTGCGAGAAATAAGGGCCTCATTGCTCTGCGCAGAGGGTCATCGCAGTGAGGTCGATTCGGGGCTACCGTACGGTTTCGCGGGCTGCGGCTACGGCCCTAGCCGGCGATCCCCCGTTGGAACTCGTGGCGGAGGTTCTTGCCGTGAGCTACTCCTATGACTCGAATAGGAGGGCTCTCGGCTTGACTCCCATGCATTACGAGATCCTGCGGGTCCGCCGGTTAGTGCATGTGGCGTTAATGCAGAGGTGGGGGAGGACCTGGCGCGGCAGCCGTAGGGTAGAGAGATAACGGCTGCCTTGTGCCCGGTCTTCGAGCGGTGGATGCGCCGTTGGCGCAAACCCCTCACCTTGCGTCTTACGCAGATGCTCACCGGGCACGGTTGCTTCGGTGAGTATCTGTGTCGGACGGCCCTCGGCCCATCATTGTGACGCGGCGGTGGACTCGGCCCAGCACAGCTTCGAGGTGTGCACAAGATGGGCGGTGCTGCGTCGCGATCTGACATCAGTTGTCGGAGGGGACTTGTCAAAGTCGAGAATCATCGTCGCGATGCTCGGCAGCGACGAGTCACAGACGAGAGACAGGCGATGGCTTCCTTCTGCGAGACCGTCATGTCCCAGAAGGAAGTTGACGAGCGGGTGAGAGAGGAGGCTGCCGATGTGGCCTCCCCCCGCCGAGGACGAATGGGGGTACAAAGGAGGCGGTATCTGCAGCGCCTTCAGTAGTGCTCCTGTGTTAAGTGTCGGGCCGGGATGGGAACCCGGTCCATTTCACAAAGACACGGCGTCGTGAGGACTGATAGCGGCTTAAGGCTCCCGTTGAGGTTTAGTTGGTATTGCTACCCAATGGCCGAGTCCAACATAGGTCTGGCGGGCTCCCAGGTATCATGCGTAAATGCATTCCCCTTCGTCACCGAAAAAAAGGGCTAGGTTAACGTGGTGTGATAAGTCCACAGATATTATTATTATTATTATTGTAATTGTAGGATTGGAAGATAAGAATGTACGAAGAAGACAGTGCCGTGTGGGTAATAATAAAATAACATTAATAATGTCATAAAATCTTTTAAAATTAACATACGTTCTATTAAAATAAATCTAATATGCTCAAGTCGTAATATATAGTCGTATTATATCATTTATCCGATCTTCATACGTTACTATTCACAGCTGTGTTCCTCTGTACTTTAAAATACATACCTACCTACAGTTCAAGATCTGATGCGTATTAACTAGGTATTTTAACTTTTTAATATTCTAACAGGTTCAAGCCTAAAGGTAAAATCTAAATTTCTCACGCCGACTAACCGGGGTCATAGGGCATTTTAGGCCTCCTTATAGGTCAGGCATGCACGAGGTAACATCTCGTGGACATTCTGGGCGTAGCTGGTGAGGTAACAGGTTGGCATCTTGGATAACGAGCTATTGGATAGTTGGCACGTTTTGCGCGTTTACTTTATAACCCTATAATTAAGCTCTGGGAACTATCAACTATCATCAAGTTGGCTTCGAGATGGGTTCCTATTTTGTGAAAACTAATATTAAATAACTAATATTAAATACTTTTATTAAATAACTATTATTAAATAACTATTATCGCGGCTGGAGCTCGGAGGCCACTCATTCCCTGTTTCCACCGGCCCAGGTTATAGCGATGGCTTGACGTGAAAGATGAGCTCATGGAGTGGATCTTGACCAGGAAAAGTATACTGATGCGTGCGCCTTCCTTTATATTACCCCGACGCTGTAGAATCTAAGACCATGCGGAACCGCAAAAAATGAAGGGCGGTGTTGGTCTTCTTGTCAATTGTACGCAAGAGTATTGTTATACAGCGTTCCAAATTGAAAATTTGCACCATGGTATTGAATATTCGTTTTTTGAAATATGTAGCACTCGTCCAAAATAAATAGAAACGCTTTTTAACGAAATTTCTTCTCGCATATTGTCTTTATATTGGGCCTCAGTCCAAACTAATACTTATTATAGTTTATCTTGCAGATGTTGTAATGTTTTATACATTAATATAATATTTATACCTTACTAACTTTCGATAAAAGAAAATAATAATAGAACTTAGTAATAATAATTTGCACACTCTACAATAAATGTTTGGAGAGTTTGATGTTTATCTGCAAGTTGCAAGTGTAAAACCTGGACAGGGTCTAATTTTTTACTGCGCAATTTCATTGATCATCTAGCAGTCTCCTTCTGCTTGCTTTTACATGTTGGGTTTCAGAATTTAAATTATAAAGAAAGACGTTTTTATGTATTAAATAAGATCTGAGCAATTTATTTTTC
The DNA here is from genome assembly GCA_017140195.1 of Eumaeus atala. NCBI lineage: Eukaryota > Metazoa > Arthropoda > Insecta > Lepidoptera > Lycaenidae > Eumaeus > Eumaeus atala. The sequence goes on along the minus strand of JAFELO010000005.1, from coordinate 506,784 downwards.
CTATAAGATGACATATAAATTTAAAATATAATGCCACCTAAGTATTATAAATCTAGGAATCTGCAGTAAACTTCGTGTAGGCAATGTCGCCGTAGTAAATCTTCGAATAAATTGGAATTATCATAAATATGAATGTTTATGAAGATGTAATAAAAACTTATAAGTGTTGTCGACTAATCTATTTCATGTATTAAAACGTATTGTACGTTAACTTTCCGTTCAATTTCGAGTTCTGGACACCATAAAGGTTTTACATTCTCATAAACGTCACAATTTCGCCGCCATGTTTTATTATTGAAATTGCAAATGGCGGTATGGCGGTGTAAAATATAAGTTTTATGTCGCTTTTACGAAGACAGTTAAATTTGCGATCTCAATCTGCATTCAGTATTCGTAAGTGTTATTTCTATTTGAAAGAAAAATATAAAAATATATAAATTTTATATTAATACTTGTAACAATATTTTACTTAGATAATACTAATGGACTTTATATCTTTCTATGGGTTACTCAGGGTTTTAATAAATTTCAACTCCTATTTGGTAAAGAAGAAGTTGAGAATGTATATTGAAAGTCCGCCAATACAGGACCGTTATTGGGTTCCGTAGCCATATGAAAGAAACGAACCCGTGGAAGGTAGGTGTATTTTTGAACCGCTACTTGATTGAAATTTGAATGAAAAGATTTTGATTATTATAAAATAATATAATATATTATTATTTGCTTCGAAAGTGATAAAAAGTTCCCATTCAAATATTTTGACCTACTCAGGGGAAAATTGTAAAAAATAATTAATTCTTCAAAGACTTCAAACAAAACCCACTCAGTTGTCAAAGGGATGTGATTTTTTTTGTTTGCTGTTTCAGCAGCTCTAATTTTTAAAATACACAGGGGAAAATAGAAAGAAATATTAATTCAATAAAAAATTCAAACAAAAACGATTCAGCAGTTAAAAACATTTGGGTTGTTTTGTCTGCGGACTCCACAGACTGCTCTATAAACGAACGAACCCCTATAGACGAGTACGACATTCGCTCTTGGCCGGTTAGTAAGTTTGCTTTTTTCAAGCTACAATAGAAAGAAAATAAGCACATGTTTGAGTATTTAAGGACATTATGGCCTAGGAGAAGTAACGTTCTAAAACATTTTTTTTTATTTTTGATTATTTTAAGTCTTCAATACCCAATAACTCTTTTATAAAAATACTTCCTAGAAGATACGATGAAATATTCTGTTTATATTATATAACAAGTATTTATTACAATACTTATCCCCTCAACTCCCCTTGTAATCAAGTCCTTTTATATTAACTGATACGTAGCATACGACTAGACTTAACTGACTGTAATTTTCTTTAATGATGTATTGAGAGTAAAAGAGGGGAAGGGAATAATACAGAAAACACGTACTTTTGAAGAAACTTTGAAATATTAATAATTCTCGTAGGGATTAGTTAACCAAGAACACATGATAGTATTATTGCACAATATACATGTTTCGTTTCCTGTTACACATTTCCATCCCTTTTCACAAAATCGCGTAACGAATATCTAGAAACCAAAAGGAAAGTTGTTACATGTCAATGTTATAATAGCAACAAGACACCTCTACATATTTCAAAGGTCACTATAGAGCGCATTAACAGGTGTATTTCATGTCTACGAACATTATTGTAATATTTAGATATGAAAACAAAACGATGTTGCAATGATTTGCAGTGAAGGCGATTCGCCGTAGTCGTCCCGTTGGATGTTAAAATGATTTACTGCAAGGAAACCGGCCTTCTGAGAACACTGTCTACTGGAATTTCATATTCTCTTAAAGTAAATTTCGTATAACTTTTGCATAACAGAAATATATATTTTCGTGAGAGAATTTGGCTGAAATGCGCTATTTCCGCCAAATTCAACCCGCACAACTTTGCTCACAAAGTGATATACTATACGTTTCGTGTGGCGCTTTGTTTTCTTTCTACCTGGAGCAATCTATAGTGGACGTCGGGAGTTACGGATACGTAGTGTATGACTCGCAAAGACCAAAAACCCGGTGTATTTCAACGGGTCGCTATGTGAAGGAAGTACGGGGAACCTCATGACATTGTTACTACTATTTTGTTTTACGTACGTGCGGTGTGTGGCCGGTAACATAATTGCTGCGCTCTGCGTAAGTTTTCATTATTACTGGAGTGTATTCCTTAAAGAACGCGCGATAACGAGGAGCGTGATAAGCAAAAAGTAGGAATGGATTTGTGTAACACTTTTGTCTCCTTTCTACATTTCACTTTAGAATCATGTTCGTTTTTGAGGAGTCAACTCCATTATTGTTTCCGAACTGACACATACAGTTTTTATTCGTTTGTTTCCTCTTGTATCTTAGAAGTCGACCACTTGTATCTTAGGGCCTTAATCAAATTTGACAAGGACAAAGATTGCATCCCGTGGAAGGGTATCTTTTTTGTTCAGGGGTAATTTTCTAAAGGTTATGTTTAAAATGATAAGTATATGTACACACAGCGTGCAAAGCATGACGAGCAGGGGGACAGACTACACACTTTTTTTTATAATTCTAACAAGGTATACACTTTAGGTAAGTAAAAAACCGGCTGTACTTTTATTTATAGAAACGTTCGTTGTGTAAGATCACTCATAAGTTACGTTCTCCTTTCTGTTATTTAGCATTTGTTGTTATAGACCCAACAGAAAAATTTTTATCTGTGAAAATTTCTACTGTTTAGCTATCACGGTTCATGAGATGCGCCCTTGTGACATACAGACGGACAACTGAGTCTTAGTGATATGGTTCCGTATTGTCTCTTTAGGTACCCTATAAAGTAGTCCACACGGCCTGAACAGGACCGGAGCATTATTATTTTCAATTCCATAAGGTGGCAAACGATTATTTATTATTACCCACAAACATCCGTACTGTCAAAGGTTATTTAGATGAGTTGCTTTCCATTTCCACGACCGTAGCCATAACTTGACGATGTTATTATTTTTCATACATCAGAGAGAAGACATGAAAGGGCATAAACAATTGTTTTATTATTTGCCAAACGGCATGTTTATAATGGGATGTCCATTGATGGGTTTATGGTGATTTATTTCTAGCCTCTCGATCCAGGAGCCAAAGTTACATTGTAACGCACCGCCACAAAACACTTTACGACCGGCAAAGTGTAGGTCTTGGCCACACAATGGCTATTCAACGCCATATTGTATACACTCACAAGACGCGAAATCAACAGCGATTTAATTGGTTTGTTATGTTTGTGGTCTTGTAAGCATTTTAAGCCAGATCGCGAAGTACCGGGTCCAAGCTTTGGATTGGACAAAGCTGTTTTTTCAATTTCTAATATCTGTGTGAAGTAGGAAGTTGGTTGTTGAGATGATAGCTGTGTGATATTAGGGCTATGTGACTGCCTCGTGGTTTAGTCCTAAGCATGTTGAGCCAGATCCCGAAGTCCCGGGTTCGAGTTTTAGGTTGGAAGAAGTTGTTTCTTCACGCACCCCCGGGGGAGTAACCAGCTTTCCAACTTCCAAAGTCGGAGAGCACAGGCAACAGTCGGCCCTGCGCCTGATCCCTCCGCCTGTTCGTAATGTCTATCACAAGGACTACTATCCGTTCGGAATGGGGGGAATGACCATAAAAACACACGCACGGTAGCTAAATTTGGCCTTGCATTATCGTGGGGACTGGAGGGCTGTTGAGCTATCATGACTGGAGGGAACCATCCTTCCTCCTACCACGGGCGGATTATTGCAAAATCAATAGCAACAACAGGAATAACAACCCAACAATAGTCAGCAGTCGGTCCCACCGAAAAGAAATTATAATAGGTAGGTCTCTCGCAATGAACGCCAAGGTGACCGATCTTCAGCTACTCGCATTCATCCCAGACCAGCTACTGCACGGAGATCGTCTTCCCATCAACACTTCGCTTTCCTAAACGCGGCCTCCACTCCAGAACCTTACTGGCCCATCCCCATGTTTTTGCTTCCGAACGTAAAACATATTAACTATGTAGTTTCTGGATCCACTGATACGCCTTTATGGACGGCAATACTTCCAGTATTCAGGATAATTTAATTACTGCTAAGTGATTCGATCGTTCGTTCGGTCGTTTGCGTGCTTAACTACTAATTGCGTTGCCGGTTCGTTTTTATTTAATAATGAAATTATTAAGGCCCGATGCAGACCACAACCGTGCCACTAAAATTATTATGGCGATGGTAATAACACTGACAGTGTGAAAGAGTCTTTATGTTCTACTCTTGCCCACACCGTAATTTTTTATCGCGTTAGGGAATAATTAAGCAAACAGTGTCATTTCATTACTAACGTTGCTCGTCAACATTCTCATGTGCAGATGCGTCGCACGCCTACACACCATCCACCCTAATTTGCTCACACGAGGGCAACTCACAAGCCACACGAAATGTCATAGTAATTGCATGATAGGCCGTCTAAGCGGGAGGTACTTCTCAGGTCGTGCGGTTCCATTCGGCCAAAATTTACGACATCACAACCTCTCACTTCATGAATGAGAGGTTGTGGTGTTGTATATGTATTTCATCACATCCATAACGTCTCTATGGAATTTTATGATCCTCTTTGTATGAGCTATATATTACTGGAACTAGAACGATATTCAATTAAAAATAATAAGAGGACATACGAGAAACTCGATCCTTTTAACGACTAACGTTTTAATTCCTATGCCGATGTGTTGCCATCATTTCTCCTCCCCTCCAATAGGCCACCGGCTACTCACGAACTGTACGAAACGTGACACAATGTGTCTCTTAACAACTGCATCACATGACCGGGTGGGTACGCGGTCATGCGACTTGACTTCAAACGCAGTATATCACTGGCTCTTACTAAAAACTAGTCTAAACTATTGTTAATCATACACATTATCGTGTAACGTTTGTTACATAGTATTTAATTGTGAAACCACGCTCGGAAATAGGTCGTATCACTTAGTGCTCACTTAGAAGGTTAACTTCTGATTAATGTTATGTTGTTATAGCTGTTAGAAACCACAAAGTTAGTAGGTCTTTGTGTCACGCCAAAGAACACGATCATGTTTATTTTGATTGTTTTTTCTTCTTTAAAAGTGATTGACTAATAATGGGTTGGTAACATTTTCTAAATTAAAAGCTATGTTAACTGTAATTTACTGTAATTTAAATAGCTGCAGCGATTATCCAGGATCGACTAACAACAGCAGAGTCATGGTGGACTCGACAATAATGCCCAACATTCTTGGAGCTGACCCGTACTATCCACACAAGGGATGCGCATCTTTTACGCATGGTCATGTGGAAACGTTCTACATCCATTTCTTCGGACATGCACGATGTACTGCAGCATTGGGGCAGCCCCAAAAGGATCCTGGAGGCATTATTGTACTGGAAGCGGAGAAAATGAAGACTATAGTTTAGTCCGGTACTCTAAGTACCTTAAGAAACTGTGTTACTAGCACGGAGTACCCTATAGGTGGGTAGGCATTAGAAATATATTTAATATATTTCTTTTGAATTTAAGAATTGTTAATATTAAAGCTTTTTATTAGCAGTTACCGGCACGCGATAGATGTGAGTAGCAGGAGTTCGGTTGTCTTGGAGTTCATTGAAAGAGGCATATATCCAACAATGGATTGATAAGGGCTGCCAGTTATGATTACGATGAAATAGTCTTATTATAAACATACAAATATAAATAACCACATATATAACCAGGGTGGGAACCCAAGACCGTTGACGTCGCCATCACGCCTGCGGTTGTGGGTTCGATGCGTTGTCCTTTACGAAGTCAACCAGTCGAGCCAGTGGGTCATCAATGGATGTTAGAATGCTCAATTACCGTGATGATCATCATCAGACGAATGACGCCCACTGCTGGACAAGCTCAATACCATGATAATGATTCATTCCTCCCATCTGCGGGAGAGTTGGGGGGTCGTCGCTGCCCGACGAGCACTCGTAGCTTGTGTGCTGTATGGGACTTCTTTTTGCTTCCAAGGCACAAGTCCAGCTTCGAAAAGAAAGAACAAGGTCAGCTCTTTACCCTATCTCCTAAATGGGCCACGGAACTCTCACAAACGACAAAATAGCCATCTCTTCACATCTGTATTATGTGAGCGGAAGTAGACTCACTCGAGAGGGTACATCCATATCGATGCCGGCCCAATTCGGGTGCAATTCAATAACGGCGGTGGCCTTTGTATAAGGAGCAAGTACCACGCTATATTGTATCCATATAGCCAGTATGATTGGTGAAGTAACGTTCCCTTACGTGTCGCGTTTAGCGCGATGAGTGAGTCTTCGACGGCCCGTTGAGAGGCAGGCGGAAAGAGGTGAGACGTGTATGCATAACCTCTACGTAAATACGGTCTTGGTAGACACACAAAGGTTGTAGACATGAAAAGAAGAGGAAACGTTTGTGTGTTTGTTTCTTAGTTTGCTTGTATTGAACAGGCTACAAAACTTCCAGACTGATTTGAAAAAAGTCCTTTAACTATTAGAACCCTACATTATCTCTTATGTACATAGGCTAAATATTTTTTTCTAGAGATCAGTATGAATTCTTCGATGATGTTACCAAAGGTGTGAAAATGTTATAAAAATAAAACCTGCAGCACAAATTCTTGACAACTTGTTGACATGGTAACCTGTAATGTTTATGTGGCCGAGATTAAAATTTATTGTACTTGTATTGTAATCATTATCATATTTGTAATCAATGAGTGTTTGTTACCTTTTTGTAAAATATCCGTGCAAAGCCGGGACGGTCTGCTAGTTTAGTTTAAAAATAAAGTTTCATCAATGGGCATGATTTGATTGATTAATAAAACACTAACACCCATTTTGCAATCAAAACTCAAGTCAAAGGCCTCTGTGAAGGGGCAGAAAAGGCAGTGGGGGTTGAATAGACATTAATTTCACAGAGAAAACCACAACCAATAATTTGATGGCGTACACAAATAGGGTAGGGGGTTCTTTAGTCGTAACCTATAATTTAAGCCCTTATTTAATGTGGTAAACATGGAAACGTGTAGAATTTATAAGCTTGGCTTTATCTGATCAAAAAAATAGCGTTCATTTAATGCTTATTGTGAAAAGATTAGGAAAGAGACCTTTGCGGCGCCTTTTTAGGAGTTGCGATACCCATAAACATTATAAACATGATTTTGCAAAGGTTTGTTGATATTATTTACACCATCTCACCAATAATTTTACGACAGAAAATAATTAATTTATTTATGGATTTAAATAGGCATCGTAGCAGCACTTTACGCTTTAAATTTTGAGCCATGTTTGGTTAATTTTGTTTTTTTTATACTGTGTTTATATTTATTTTCCAATTGTTTTTAAAAAACAGATATAGTTTTTACTTTTGACATACGCGGTGATCATTTCAAGTATGTGTAATCGCATGACATTATTCTTGATATGTAGCTGTGTATGAAAATGTATGTGGATTGTATCCAGTTTAATCATCATCATTATCAGCCCTTAACGGTCCACTGCTGGACATATCCTCTTGCAATGAACGCCAAGACGGCCGATCTCCTGCTACTCGCATCCATCCCGGACCGGCTACTGTACTGCGAGCGTCTTCTCACCAGTTTAATAATAATATTAAGAAACCGCACAATACGCGACAGGATTGCCATCAGTCTCCTGCAATGTGCTCATAGTACTCAAGTGTACATATGTGCTACTTCTGACATGTCTAGGAAAGAAACATTAAATAGGTATTATAATTTATTTATAGATGAACTTAATTTTATTAGAAAATATAAATTTTCCTCGTATATGGATTGCCGAGTATTTTTTATAGTATAAGAAGACAAACGAGTAGTCGGAGCCGTTTTATGACTACTAACGACCATATACATCCGCACAATTGCAATGCAGATATGCCGCACTCGTTTATTTCTCCCCTCTAGTAGGCCACCGGTTACTAACCGCGCGAAACGCAACAGTACAGCTGTCACTTTACGGCAGTATTATATAAGCGACTACTTTACCGGTCGTGCTAGCTCAATTTGGCTGCAATGGAGCGTGGCTCTACCTAATGAATACATGCAAACCAATATAAATTGAATTTGCACAGAACTTGGCGCCAAAAACCGTTACAGAATTATATGCCGTGGGCTTAATGATGTTAATCAATACGCTTCAAAGTGCAAGCCAGCGCTCCAACAAAAAGGGCAAAGTGGTGGGTAAATAGTGGGGAGTCTGTGCGGGTAATTTACCGATTTACCCTACCAGTATTGCCTTTGCGGTTGGGTACACTTTGAACTTAAGTAAATAATGATTATGATGTTATACAACGTCATTAGTGATTCAGCGATATTGCAGGTCGTAATCTTCAGTGCCTCTCGTTTATAATTTATTGCTATTTGTAAAAGGTTGGCTGAATTTTTAGAAATACTTTCTAGAACTATTTCCGAGCTTCTTTTTTATATGATTATATTGCGACTAACTTTGTCATTATTATCGTATCGATGTATTAGCTAACTACCTGTGCCTCGTGGTTTTACATGCGTATAATCTACCCGAAAGAAGCTCCTACTTTTTTAAGATGAATCCACATTGCATTCGTGACAGAATAAGCATACACACCATTTTTTTAGCATTTATATACCAAAAGGATTTCTTCTTTTATAACGGGACAAAAATTTTAACTTGTTAATTATATTTTGTGGTTTTTATCGTTATGTCGATTCATAGATTGATTCATTATTCAGTAAAAAGATACCTTGAGTAATGGAAGTAATTTACAAAACAGAGATACATGTGAAGTTCACAGTTTTAGTACTCATTTCGGATCGAAGGACAGACAACAAATAATATTGTCGACGCTTGACCGACTGTTGGGGTGTGGCTATCCACAGTCTATTATTAGCACGAACTAACTGCCAGCCGTTCGTACGTCAGCTACTAATTATCACTGCGCCACCGACTAAATCATTATGCTTTCAATCACTTATTTTTACAAGTTTTTACTACTAAATAAAAAAATGTCCATATCAATATCATTGGACTTGGCCTACTACCGCTGCTATTCCTGAGTGTCGAGTGTTAGCAGAAAAAAAAGTCAACATTACTTACTACTTATTAATATCTCGTGTTTACGCGAATGTTACTCCATACAATAAAACGACTCCTTTTTCTAGGTTTATTTAATTACTTGACTAGCCCGACGTTTCAATAGCTTGACAGCAACCATGGTCACGGGTATACTTTATTGTAATTAAATTATATTAATATTTTATTTTAGTTAAAGGTCTACTTCTCGCTCCCATATGCCGGCGTAAAGTGACATCTTATGTGAGGGGTCTGTGTGGACTGTGAGTAGGCGGTGGCCCATTAGGGGAGGAGAAAGAGAGGCTTCGATGTAGTAATAATGAGGCAGGTCACCGGCGTCGTTAGTCGTATATAGACTAATTGATCGTTTGTCCCATATATTATAAAAAAAAATGTGTCGATTTAATAACTATGACGGACTAACTTAGTTCCTACTAATGCAAGTATTAGGTACAATTTAGTATTTAAAAAATATCGTAGGCATGTCTTGCGGACCCTGGCTCTTACGGACCCTGGCTCTTACGGACCCTGGCTCTTACGCTACATCCTGGTGATTACAGTTGGTAGGTAATAGGCAATTTCCTCTATGATCATCATAACCAAATTGTTATAATTGAAAACGCTCATTTAATACATTAGCATTAGCACGCTGTGTTAGCATTAATTTACATTCTGATGCGCTGCTATTAGTTCCTTGAGACCACTTGTTATTATTAGTAAAATGTGAACATGTGAGAACCACAAATATTTATTTATTTTTATTTCTTTCTCATGTCGACGGCTCATATGTTATTATGTCGATGGCTCACGTATTAACATTACGGTGGCTCTCATATAATCATCGCGGTAGTTCACGTATTATTATGTCGGTGGCTCAATATTATCATTATCATTTCGATATTTCAATATTTTTATCATGAATGTGGCTCGCATATTATCATGAGGTATTCGCATATTATACGTAGATTCTACCCGGAAAGTACCTCTCTCGCTTAACGAATTAAGCTATTGGCAAGGCTCTAATGTTATGGTGTCTGGGGGTATGTGGGACTTAGGAGCCAAGCATCTCCTATTCACGAACCCCAGCGGCATTCCTTCCAATCCGCAGCAGGAGAAGGCACGGTAACGCTGTGGCTCCGAACCGCCACTTCATTAGCGGATGTATTCTATTAACAAGCCTAACTGCGATATCTATTATTTAAGGTTATGAAGCCCTCAAAAAGACAGGTGGCATACTTGCTATTTCAAACAGGTAACCTGGACTTAGAAAATAAAGTGCCATTGTAAATAGGATTACTTTCAGTCTAGAACCTAGATAGATAATCCATAGGGAAATTATACTTTAGTAGTCCAGAGGCAAAGAAAGAGAAATCACATTCTTTTTTCATTTCATCCACCTTAAAGGCTTGGCGATATATTTTAACCTGGCTTTGAGTTGTTGCTTGTCTGATGCAGTGTTTTATCATTAACGATACATTCTTGTATCTTATTTAAACTGCGCAGATAATTAATTGCACAATGGTTTGGGATAGGAAGTTATTTTTATAAAAAGTTTTTATTATTGCCGTGTGGTTGTGATACGAATCAAAGACACTTTATCATCTAAATCTATATAATGTTCTACTTAGTACGCAACATTTACAGTTTGCTGCTACATTATTGCAGCAATTGCAGCATTACAGATTTGCAATATTGATATTTTTTATAATATATGAGCTTTAATAAAACTACTTTAATGGATTTTATCGCGGCTTATTAAGTATTTTACGATCCTGACAAAATAGTTTTGTTATAATGTGTAAAATTCACGTAAACTTAAGAAATTATTATATATGGGCTAAAAGAGTAATCGGAGAATTGTTAACAAATCATATGTTAATGCATTGAACCCACCCTTCCGTCAACCTTTCCCTCCAATGGGCGACCGCAATCTCACAAACCACACGAAACGTGACAGCCGAGCTATCGCTATGTGGCGGTTATTATGTGAGCGGAAGGTACTTACCTGATTGTGCCGGTTCAATTCGGCAGCAATGCCTCACGTGACACCACCGTATGGTGGCAGCTCCGCTGTCACGTTTCGTGCAGCTTGTGAGTAGCCGTATCTATCGTATCGGTATATGCAGACGATTTCGACTGTTCGTTTGCCCCCGTATATTATAAAAAAGAGGATACAGTTGATTGAATGTATTGTTGTATTGATAGAACTTCATGTTCACACTTGAATAAATGAATAAATTTTATATACTATTTCCACAATTATTTAATTTCAATTACCTGATGATGATAAGTGGAAACAGGTCGTAATTGTAAATTGAAATTAAATAATTGTGGAAATAGAATATAAAGTTTATTCATTTATTGAAGTGAGAAGAACGGGGTCTCAGGGTCTGTCAGCGATAGAGCACCGCAACATTGATGATGCGATATGGGAATATCACCGCTCCCATTTTCAAACATCCGTAAGTTGTGAATCTATTCCCGTTATGATTCTGTCTCAAATGTGCCACAATGAATATTAAATGGTGCTGAAAGTGATGGTTTCTTGACGTATTCGAAATTGTGTGTTTAATGTATACGGGCCCAAAATAAACAGGGTTTATTCAATATACCACCGCTCACGCTATCGCTTCAGGTGGGGGAGAAAACGGCAAGGCCATGAGATATTGCAAAATAATCCCCAAATAACCTCAAGTATTACTTGACGTATAAAAACTATTTCTATATTTCCACTATTTATTAAATATATGTTTACATCTACAACCGGGTTCGAGTTTTCGTCATAGGGTATACAAAAAATGTAGGTGTTAAATAAAAAAATGTCTAAAACTACCGGTTAAAATAAATTCAGGATTTTTTGGTCAACCTATCTATGATTATAATGGTAATCGAAGGCTAATAACCTGAATTAAAATAATAACAAATATTTGATATAATAACTAAAATAATTTATCTATTCTAATATTATAAAGAGGAAATATTTGATTGGTTGTTTGTTAGCATTGAGTAGGGTCTGAAACGACTGGATCGTCTCCTCGGTCTCAAAATCCCTAATAGCCTCAGGTATAATAAATCCCTAATGGACTCAAGTATATGAAACTTAGTATCGAAATCTCGAGTAACGTTCAGTTGCGCGGACACCTGGTAGTAAAGGCTAAGTTAGCCTCCCAGACGCTAGTCGTGCTCGATAGGACGAAGAAGTACTTCCTACCAGTTGAAATGAAAGTTGAATAGAAAATATGTTTTTCTTTCACACCACCAAAAGAAATGGTGTGAAAGAAACATATATTTTCTACTTTTCTAAACATTGTATGAAAAGAAAATTTGTAACAAAAAAGTGTTTATTTCTGCGTCTGGGTTAAGAGTTAAATTTTGTTAATTTGTGTACCTACTTATGAACATTTTCTTATTTCAAGCTTTTGTAATTATTTTTTAGTTAAAATAATATATTTTCCTAAACATGTCTGCATTTGAAACTATTTTATATTTTTTTGCAAGAAATTCATTCAAAAGCTTTACTTTTGAATGATTTTCTTTCACTTTATCTGTTGCTAGTAGCTATACGATTCATTATGTTTCTCATAACAATAAGATTCTAATTAATCCACTTTCAATGCTTTGCGTAGCAATCTTGAATGCAAATGCGCTTGCTACAGTCATGCAAGGACGTAGACTGCATGCAACTTATCTTGGATTATGTATTACCATGACGTGTCAGTTTAATTGTACTTATATGCAAACGTTTGAGGCATATGTATTCTTAGCTCTAAGTAAGTCTGAAAATCCTACTAGTAAAATAGATGCAACATTTTTTTGTATGTTTCTTATTTTGTCACACAAAAACTTCTAAACGGATTTGGTTGGAATCTAGCACTTTTAAATAAATACGTTTATCCTGAATAATAAGTAAAGATTTTTCTCGGTTGAAACCATGACGAAACCGCTGAGAACTGTTAGTAATTATATATACGATCAATATGTACATATATGTCGGAGAGTTTTCCATTGCTCAGAAACCGATAGATTATTTTTGTTCATTGTGGACGGAGAGTAAAAATAAACGCAGTAATTGATTCAAAATAACTTTTATAAACGCCATTACAACGATTCTCATAAAAATAATCAAGATAGCACGTGATGAAAACGGATATGAACTTTCACACTAGCGTTCCGTGTGTACTACGTGGCATCTCGAGCAAAACTGTCACAGGCACGTTGATCGCTAATCAACTGACGATTGATATGACAATCATCAAAGTAACTGACATCCACAATTGATTACGCAAGTGCTGCCGCGCCGACATATAATATATAAAACGCGTACTTAATGGCCACAACATTCCTCGTTCCACTGACACTCAAAACTGACATGTCCAAAATCGCTGCGACATAAACTCTAAACGTGTTTCCAATACGGTGTGTCTGAGCTTTTTTTACGTCAAAACAATTTCATAACAATAAAGTTCAATTTCGTATGAATTATATTCTTATTTTTGCAAGTGGTTTAAATGTACTTAACGATCTTATTGCGAATGAAAGAAAAACCAAAATGGCCTGTGCTAACGGTTAAGTAAAGTTGTAAATATAGAGGGGTGAAAAATAAAGGGAGTAGGTAAGTTAGTAGTGATGGATTCGGTTTTAAACTGTTTATTTTGGTCTCTCATTGAAATGTTTAAGTTTGACAGTTGCCATGGTTATATATAGACATTTAAATTCGTTTGTTGTGAGGTTTCAGCAAGTAAGGGGTTATACAAATAAAGAAAAAAATCGTTCATTTCTTACTAGAAAGTATTATAACTTACGAAATAGCGGAAATTAGGTAAGCAAGATAGTTCATAGCATAGAAAGAAAATAAAATTTTGTACCTATACAAAATTGATAACTTAAAAATACAATTCTACTACTTATTACTATTATTGATTTTATACTTCTTTTGGCGCGAAAAATTATGAGAGTAAGTTTATACGAAATCTGCGCACACCGTCACGAAAAACCCACACCCTGAAATTAGCTAAGGCCAACATTTTAGTCTTTCACATGTTACGCCAAAGAAGTATAACTTCTAATATACACACACTCTTTTATATTAGTAGTAGTATAATAGTAGTAAGTGCCTGAATGAGTAATTAATTGCCTGAAATTACAGAACAGAGTGTATTTTTGAAAGTTATTTAAGTAGTGTAATAAGGAATTTTTAATTTCTTTATAATTGTTCGTAGTCCGATAATTGACGATATTATGTCCGTTTACTTCGTAGTAAATTAGCCACGGCGTCCGATTCTATCATTTCGTAGGGGTAACTACATGAGAAAATAAAGAGTACAGTTATGCTTGCGTACACACTTGTGCACTTTAATATATCGTGTGTAATTGATAAGCGTCTATACAGATGAACTAAGACAATGCCTTTGTGTACCACCGACACCTATTACAGGTGCGTATACTTATTTTGCACACATTTTTCCTCTCCTCTTCATCCAATGGGCCGCCGCAAATTTTTAAATTGCACTAATTCCGAAAGCATAGCTATCACTTTGCAGCAGTGTTCTGTGAGTGAGATACCTCTGAGGTCATGTCGGACCTAATTAACGTTGCAAAAATATTTAAATGATGATGTCGTTTTGTAGTCAATATAAATACATCTACACAGCTTCTGTATACAACGATGTAAATAACTGTTATTAAATGGAATATTAAAACTCTCAATTTAAAACCAGTTGCCAAGCAAAAGTTATTTGCCCAGCATAAAATTTATATTTGCTGAATACGAGCAAAAAGTTGCTTGAAAAGGCTATTTTTCCACTCATTGCGGCGAGTTGAATATTGCAAAAAGCCCGAGGTTAACCGAAGTATAATACTTAAGTATTTTGGAGTAAACAATCTCGCTACAGGCAGTCTTGGAGTCCAAAGTGGAGTAGAGAGTAGACGGCCAATTTGAGGATCGCAAATTGGCAACTGATGCTAATTAACATTCGCTGCGCTAGTTCGTGTGAGGCCATGAGAGTGGAGAGAGGTTTTTAAATAATGAAATTTATTTTTATATTGATTAGGATATTCTTGGGGCCTGTTTTATATATATATATATATATATATATATACTAGCAAACCGCTTAGGCTTTGCCCGTGAATAAATTATAAACTATAACCTTCCTCGGTAACATCTCTAATTACAGTTGACAGACTAATGAAAATCCGTTCAGTAGATTTTGATAAAATTGATGACACATAAACAGACAGGTTTTAGCGACTTCGTTTCACGTCCATAATGTTAGGTTCGACTTATTATGATTACAAATAAAATCTAACAATATAGAGACATATGAATCGTCAATTCTAACATAATATTCATTCCCATTATCATCAACCAGACACACTGGCGAATTAAACCCGATGAAGATCATCACTTGATGATTTTGATTCTACGAGTACCTCCCCGGGCGTTCCTGCAGTTCAGTGCTGCCTCCTACAGAACAAATTAGTGTTTTCTGTTAAGATTCTAACGATAGAGCACCAACTTGCGTTTAACTTGCACATATACCGATAAATTCACAACGCAAAGTACTTATTTAAAATACTTATTTTTTTTTTCAGAGACATGGTAAAATACTTGACATATCATCTCCCTAATGGATCATGTTGTTACATTCGCCAGTATTATGGGAGCGGGTGACATCTCGTGGTGTAGACTCCCCATCTCCCCATCGGGAGAGTGGGGGTCGGTGCCTCTTTCGACCCCAAGCCTAGTCTCGTCGCCAGACGAGCACTTATAGCAATCCGATGAAGCGGTATTGGGCTTCTCATCGCTTCTACAGGAAAAGTTCATTTCCGAAAGAAAAGTGCCGACCCCAATCAACTACATTGTGAAACTCATCCATCTCCACCGCTTGTTCCGTGGCCGCGCTCGTCACGGTGTCGCAGTAATTGATAGCTCCCGGTCATTCCCGACGTTCCTTTATGATCCGCGTCTGTTCGGACGTCGACAGCCACACGGCGACTTGACGTATAATTATAACAAATAACACTACACCGGCACTGTACCAATTATCTCTTACATATGTTGTGTAAACAACAACTTTCATCTCTGTCTTACTACTTGATGTATGTGAGTTTGTTTACGTCTTTTATTTAACTTTACATCGTTCTCATAGATATGTTATTTTCTTTTTCGGACTTGAACTTTAATTGTGGAAGCCAAGAGAAGGTCAGTACAGCTTCATCGGGTTGCCTCATAAATATCGCCAATAGCATTTACATACAACCACAGGTTACGCTAATGCGTTGCATTGTATCGTCCAAACTTCATTCGCAGCCTACACGAGTCATGTCTGATGACAGCTTCTCATTACTCTAATTTTTGGGGCGAAAACGAGGAATGGAAACCTTTTCTCGACTACGAACGCCCATGAACATCCACATACTCATTATGCTGATGCACTGCCCCCCTCTTCTACCTCTAACGGGCCCTCTAACTGTATTGTAAGGTGAAGGCAATAACGGTTGCCTCAACATGGTTAAAGCGTAATGGCGATGGTTTGCTTAAGTGAATGAATTGAGGAGGCGCCTATTGTAACCCCTCTTAAAAGAAGAGGAGACGAAAAACAGGAAGAGAAGATACTTTTGTGTGCGAAACAACGGGCGCATTGTTCCGATGTCGATGGAGTTATTCTATAGTGCGTGACAGCCTCTCTATGACTGACTGACCGTTGACGTGCACCGAAGTTTCTGGGCGGCACATCCCCAAAAGCGACACCACAGGACCCCACCCAGGCTTAAACGTTTTTCGGTTCTACAAAAAAATGGACGACGAGGGTTTTCGCCATACACTGTTATATGACACGTGTTATGCACACACATAAATGTCTACTGGCGTCAGCATTTATCAAAAGGCTCCGATTATTCTCAATTTACCCACTCACTAGCACGTAAATGAAACAGCCCCTCGATTACATTTGTGTAAGTCCGGTCCTAATGATAATTGCTTCATGGTATATAGCCTATAAACTTTTTCGTGAATGTAGCTATAATGGGAAACAAGATTGTTAAACAATCTTACGGCTCGTAGTTCCTGAAGTTAGAGCGTTCAAATATAGAAACACTACAGCCGTATTAGTATAGATAGCATAAAGGGGTGTAATAGTTTAATGAACCAGGTCAAAGCATACCCTCGTGACCTTTTGCGCCCCTATGCGATAAAAACGCAGCACTTTGAATTACAAATATATCAGTAATCCGCTTACAGCTAAGCCCACTTGATCGGAAGTGTGTTGCTGTGTAATTACAGTATTAAGGCTAGGTCGTTCAGGTAATCTACTTAACAGCTCTTCGTTAGGCTTAATTTGATACGAGTACTAAGTCTCCCTCGTCACCCGACGGGCACTCATGGCAATACGAATGAAGCTGTATTGGGCTCCTTTTCGTTTCCGCAGCACAAGTACACAGGTCCGAAAAGAAATGTCTATGTACTTTTGTACACGAGTTAGAATTTATATGTTCTTTGGCGTAACAAGATAAATCTTCTTACAAATTTAATCTTTCGCCTTGTTGTACAATTGTTAAAAAAACGAAACTAAAAATAGAAGAAAGTTATTTGATACAATGAATGTTTCTATAACGCATAATGGTTTGAAAAACTATAATGTTTACTTTAGCCTATAGTTAACTTCAGGGTGTCGGTTTCTCGTGTCTATGTGCGCATGCATTGTGAAAAAATACGCTCATCACTTATCCCTAACGCGCTAAACTTCAAAAGAAAGAATTAAATTTATGGAAGATTTATCGTACGATACCTGCTAGTGTACCAGCCGACACGTGCCCACTTGTTGGACGACACAAGATAAATTTGTATGAATGTTTGAATGAATGAATCAGCCTATAGCCGTCCACTAATGAACCTGGACCTCCCCCATAGAGCGCCAACCATAGTAACATAAATTATTCAATAATAAAATTATAGCCTATAATACTATAGACACTCACAAATAGTGTGACTTTCTGTTAGCATACAATTTCCATAAATTTTATCACATTAGTATGGGTGAAAATGTAAGGGGTGTTTCAAACAAAGATTGTAAGATTTTTCAAATATTTGTACAGATTAGTGTACCACAAGTCTTTGCCGCCGTTAATTGCTATTACTGTCGGGATAGTAATGTGTAATTTTTATATTTTCAAGATTTTAATTTCTGCCAAATTGCATCTAAATATATTTAGTAGCTTTGACTGTAACAAATTGAATACAAGACTTCGCATTTACCACATAAATAGAAACTAGAAAATACAACCGTTTTTTGCTATGGCCCTTTGTGAAAATAGATAACATTTTTTATATTCCTTGCAAGGTCTCAGTGTTAAACATTTGCAAATCTCCATCAAAAATAACAACTGGACGTTGTAGATTTATGGGGCGGTATACGATAACGGGGACAAGATATATAAAGGCGATTGTACGCCGGGTATAGAGGTGGCAATATCGCAATAAATTGCGGAGAAATAGGAAAGATTTTAATGAAATATTTTAAAAGATATATATTGTTTTGAATCAGGGTGGAATCGCATTGTGATCACAATAAGATTTATATTAGATGGAGATGATTTTCTCATATTATTGACGAATAACTGTTTTGGAATCGTCTTTATTAATTAAAACATCTTAAAAGATAGGCATTGCATAGCCAATGCGCAGTGGTAACTTTTGTCTTTCTTTTATTTATGTGACTAACACGGACCGATTTTATTAAATTATACGCTAAAAATCCACCAGTCGTTCTATCCATCGATGATGGAATCGTATGCAAATTCGTTCAGTAGATATTGGGAAAATCAATCACACACAGACAGACAATCTTTGTTGCTTTGCTTTATGATGTGTACTTGTATAATAATTATCTTTTTTTGTTTATTATTTTTCTTAATTAAAAAAAATCATTAAGTATGTTTTTATTAGGGTATTCCCAGGGTGACCCTGTTGCTAATAGATCCGTGTTCATCTCGTTCTCCCAAGGCAGCTGAGGGCTTCCGTAAGGCTTTAGTGGGGTATAGTTATGTACCCAGGGTCTGCCAATGCGGCGTAAATGCTTTCTTCGCGTATAAGTAATACCTCTTATGGGGAGCATAGTAACAGTGTAAATGTGGGCCTCTAACGCGGACCATGATCTTTCTACTCGATTGCCCTCTGTACCCTACTGTCTACACTCTAGCCCAAAAAGTGACCTTTTTGGGCTAACGATATTGCCGATGTCATAATTCAGGGCGGATAAAATGAAGACTGAACCACTGAGTCGCGATGAAGTAGAAGTGTCTGTGAAACGAGTCCATACGGTAAATCACATGTGAGGAGTCTACAGATTATAAAAAATTTTGTTCAAGACTAATCTTTATTAAACACTTCGTCATTCATCAAAAGTCTCTGTCGACTACAGGCCGGAGAGATCTTGTCGCCCGACGAGAGCTGATAGCAATCCGACGCAGCTCGATATGGCTGTATTAGTAAGTGTAGCGCCATGCATAGTGCATGACAATAAATCCTCATATGCAACGGAATTGGCGGCACGACCGTGGAAGTACCTCTCGCTAACTTGATACCGGCGCATAGTGACAGCGTCGCTGTCGCGTTTCGAGAGGGTTGTGAGGAACCGCAACCGCGTAACAATCATGCGAATGTGCGTAACAATCCTATTTTTAAATTTGATTTTAATACTCGTTGCTGAAATATAATAATTTATTTCTTATAAATGATTTGAAATATAAAAAGCCATGTGACGTAAAGGGACATCGGAAATGTACCTTAACTAGACAAAGCTCATTGGTACATTACGAGGTTGGAACTTGGACCAACAGAATGGAAGCCCGATGCGCTAACCATTAGACCACTTATCTATAAAATAAATTAAAAACAGCCAACAGTAGGATATATCTCCATATACGTATACTCCATATAATAATTCTATTTTTAGACCGTGTGTTATGAACACAAATTGTAGACAGTAGGACTGTAGCTAGTATCAGCATAAATCGCCGGAGCACATAAACGTCGGCGCATGTTACTTGGATGTTTAAAGGGTTTGCTTTATGTTACTTATTATATTAAAGAGGTTGGGAATGATTTCTTTTTCTTTACAATTTGTGCGGGGAAACGAGAAATCGGAGCCTTTTTATGACTACAAATGCCCAAAAACATCCGTTTTTTATTATTATGATGATGCCTTTCCTTCTCACCTTCAATCTATACTAATCTATACTACGAATAATAATATAAACCTGAATAGTTTATGCAGTTGTTCGAACGCCCTGATACCGGGAACTACTGGCCTGAATTGTATAAATATTTTTGCATTGAACTGGTTATCTGTCATTGCTATAGAATATATACCATGACGCTACGACTAATAAGACGTCGGGTCAGTATAATTAAATAAACCGCAATAAAATTCGTAAAACTTTTATTGTAACATATTGAACACATTAAATATAATTATAAAAATTATGTGAAATCTCCTTTTATATGACCCTTACAATTTGCCAAATTATTTTGTCGTACATGATAAGCCTGCAGACTGCAATTGTCATCATGTTCGCAAGTCTTTGTCGAAAATCAGTGAGTTACAGAGATGTTTCAGTGTAGAGGTTCACTCGGCAATGGCTGGTCACAGGCAGATTACGAAGATAAAGAAAGATAACGAAGCTTTCAACCCAATGAATTTCTGTGTTTCGTCAAAGTGAAAACGTAAACGTTCCAACAGAAAAATGCACATTTTTCCAACTAGCGAAGGATCATTTTAGTCGATAAATTGACAATTATAGCACGCAATATGTTACCATGGCAACGTCACGGACGGAGTACAATGGCGACTGCGGAGCTGTGTACTCCTTATACACATTACAATAAAGTATAAAATGTCTGAACTACCAGCAACTAAGCTGTGCATTGAGGAGTGGACATCGCAATCTGTTTGGTTGGAAATCGAAGGGGACTTTAGAGAGCTTTTAGCGTCGTCTACAAGTCTAACAATGCCATTTTACTGTTCTTTAGTGAATGCAACTCTGAGCCTATATGTAAATACTAAGGACTTGCAGATGTCCGTTTAATGGCTATCGATTTTGGCTTTGTACGTCTGGATTGAAAGCTGTATTGTTATTGCTATTGTTACTTTAGTTGTATAAAGAGACGGGCAAATAATTTATTTATCATCGTCGTATTAAGATTAGTAATAATTGCTTAGTTAGATGAAAACAATCAATACATAGTACCTTAGGACGAATTTCAGCTACAGCGGCCATCACTAATGACAAGAGCCGTCAGCGCAGGAAATATTATTTTGCACACAATTGTTCGTGCAGGCATAAGATCACTCTCTGTTCCCTCATCATCATATTCCGATACGACGGCAGTCCGATACGAATGGAGATGAACCAAGCGCAGGCCCAATGGCTTAAGGTGCTCTCCGTGGCACAGGGGTGTAACACCACCAACTTCCTTACTCCTGACTGTTGTTAGACATTAATGCTAACACTCTTCGTTCAGTTCGACCCCGGAATCGAACCCAGAACCTCTCGGCTGTTTCTAAACATACATGCCACTGGCCCACGTATAATAAGGACTAAGCGCGTAACTGTAATAATGCTACTGTGTAATTGTGCATATTCTTGTTACATTATTTAATGTCTTCTGTTATATTATGTTAAATTTATTATTTTAAGACTTTCCCATTTTATAACTAGCTGCTACTAATGCTGGATTACACACAGATTGGACCAACACGACTTGGCTTCGTATACTAAAAAAAGCGTATTATTATATATTTTCAACGTAAACTGACGACCTTCGGTGTCGCGTTTCGTGCGATTTGTGGTGCCTCATTTTGGGGTAGGGCGAGGCAATCGGAAAAAGGCTCCGATTACTCGTTTGCCCGTATATTTTATATTAAAAAAAAAAACGTTTATTTGAGTAGTTACATCTCAAAAGGGGATTTCAGACCAAGAGATGCAGGTTAATAATTTTTTTATAACCCACCAAACGTCTCGTCAGCGTCACTAATAAGTATTATGCTACGGTACCGTAATAGTTGTTGTCAAGGTAAGAATACAAAGCTTTTCAATAGAAATCGATATATTTTTCTCTCAAAAAGCTGTGTAATAACCGCACTCCGTAGCGTATATAAAAATCCACAAAATAATAAAAAAGAAAACGCTGAAACAAATGAAAATATCGTAAAAAATTGTCACGTTACAATTTATTTTAATTAAAACCGGATCATTCAGGGTTTCAAAAGGAACTTTTTTGTTTCCATGCTAATTAAAAACAAGCGTTTGTAAGGGTATGTTTGAAATTTTTTGGTGACAGACTGTACGCCCAAAAAAACCGTGGAGTCGCTCCCGTTAAACGATTTCAAAGGTACGCTTTATGTGATTAGTATTTACTCTGGAGAAAGTCGGGATTAAAGCTATCTCGTGAATGTTAATTCTATTTGGAGCGTATAATGAGTGCGCTTAAACCTATATTACTACAGAAGTTGTAATGTGTTTGAAGGTGTTTGTTTGACTATCCCGTGGTCTAGTGGTAAACATGTTCGTTACTTGATCGTGAGGTACCGGGCTTGAGTTTGCCAAAAGTTGAGCCAAGTAGTATGACCAAAAACAGTATTATGGCAACCGCCGTACCGGTTAGGGTAACCACGACGACCGCGCGCGGGTCATACCACCCGCCCGTGGTGAGGGGAGGGGGACGGTTCCCCGAGTCATGTCAGCTCAACCAGGTCTTCCAGCCCCCACGACAAAGCAATGCCATTTTGCTACCGCGCGTGAGCTGCTCCCCTCGTTGGAGAGGGGGCGAGTGGACCGGGTCCCCTCGGCCACGATAATAATAGTTCCTTTACATAACCTTAAATAAATATTCAGATGCATCCCTCCCGCAAGAAAGGGGGGAGGAAAGGGGGGATACCTTTCGATCACAATCTTACTTAGACCATCGCCTGATCTGTTTTACAGTATACACTACTCATACCGATGAGGCTGTAGTGGACACTTCCGTCAGCATAGAGCAGTCAAAGAAAGCACTCTGGGTTTTGAATTTTTTAAACTCCGAAGTCGTGAAGTTGGCAGTGTCTTATCCTCGAAGAGAAAGTGAGGAGCCGTCCTGCGCCCGATTTCTTTCTGGTCGTGGCTGGTCAGAATAAGAGAAAGAAGAAGAAAAGAATACATAGCATAAAGAATAGATATGCTATTAAAGATTGCCGCCATTTCGATATTCGCCTACGCGGACATTAATTGAACACGGTAACATTTTATTTAAATCATAGTTTTATTGTCACCCTAGGATAATAATATATGTTGTTTTCTTGAACATCTAATTAAATTGTGGTAACTTTCGACTTGTTGAAAATTTAAAGATGAAACTTGGGCCTGTTTTAGGTAGTGCTTCATCACTGTCACCTCTGTGGAGTAACGGTGCGGGTGTCGCCCGTTAAGGCAGTTAGCCGCATGGGGTCTTGGGTTCGATCTCCAGGTGGGGCAACTGTTATTAAATGTTTCTTAGATTATTCTGAGCACACATTACCTTGTCCGGGATTGGAATGTACCCGAAGTGGTCATAGGCTTGCCACCTATGACATCATGAGCCTCAGTATCTTGGCTAATCGTGGGTGTGCTAGTATATCCACCGGACTTACGAGTTGTGGATGTACTAGCACAACACTGCCTACCTCTTCGGGGACAACAGGCGTGAAGGTACTTTTCTTTAACTTTTTTTGAATGTAGTATGCCATTGCGATTTGTTAGTAGCCGGTGCTTCATTCAGATAAAGGAGTAAATTGCATCTTCATAACCATTAATTTGCGAATTATAATGGACGTCACTAGTCACCAAATAGCTGCGATTGCTCGTGCGTCACCAACACATTCTTCAATATTTCCTATAGACAATTTAGTTGAGCAAAAATCGCGCGTCGTTTATGTTATCATCAGCAGTCTGTCCCGGCCTTGCGTGGATATTTCACAAAACATAGCAAATATTAATTGATTTACAAAAATAGGAATATTATACATTTTAATTTCTATATGGATGATATCTTTTCGCACCTATGGATTATCGAAACTTTAATACTAATATCTAATGTTTTAGAAAATATTATTTAGCGTATGTTCATTACAGACAGCTAATAATTGCTTCAGCCCCGATTGCTAGGATATAATCTGACACACACATTTTTAGTTACATCTTCGTTTTTATATTGATCTATAACGTTGAGGGTAAATGTTTACCTGCGATAGGATTGTAAAGATAAAATAATTGTTCAAATCGGTCCAGTGATTACGGAGCCTATTCAATGCAAACAAACAATGAAATCTTTCCTCTTTAAAGTATAAGACTAGACAATATTATACCAGAGAGTGCAGAACAAACTGTATAGCACCGCATACAACCAGATCAATAAACTCCAAAAGTGATCCAATTACCTGAGTCGAGAATGCAAAAAGAGCTCAAATGATAAATGAGTCTGACTCGGAAATATCAATTTCAGTTATATCCTTTAAAGCTGCGTGTGCGCAGGAGCGACTGTTGCCAATTAGACGGGTAGAGTGACAAATGCGTGACACTCGGTAGCGTCAGACAAGAATTGCTTCATATCATTATTTTTTATTTAATACAGGCAGCGGCTCGTGGCTTTGCCTGCACAACCCGCATACTTCGCTTTATCGTTAGGATAGTACAGACCTATAACCTATAACCTTCTTCGATAAGTTGGCTGTCGAATACAAAAAGTTTTTTTTTAATTAGTCCGATAGTTCCAGAGATTAGCGCGATCAAACAGACTACATATAATAAGTGTAGATAAAATATGAAATTTGCTAGCTGAATCAATATTGGTTTTTATAGTATGATGTTGGTACTTTTCTTTATAATGTTCAAAAGACTATACTCATAAATCGTCCGAAACGCGACTGTATAGCTGTTATTTTACGGCGTTGTCGTGTGAGCGAGGGGTACCTCCCCGATCGTGCCAGCCCAATTCCCGCACAAAAGAATAAGAGGGTTAACTAGGGACGCACATTTTGTTTGCCCCCAGATACAATAAGAAAAACTTACGGACGCTCCGAATGTCTCAGGTCATTTTGACATGGTTGATACCTATCAGAACATTGCAGCGTCATTTTCTAACGCCAACAATTTGCCACCTCATTACCCTCAAAGGCCAGACGTACCAGTGAAATCAACGGACTATATTAATAAAGGAAATATCCATCAAACTTTAATCCCCATTTCCCTGCGTGTCACTTTTGATTTAGAAATACACGAGGCAATTATTGCCGGCGACTGTACTGCGCGCACGCAACGTTTAGTGTGACTAATGGCGTACCGAGACGCTCTCGTTGCGTACACAAATGCGACGCACGAGCGGGTGGGACGCGACGTTTTGTCGCTGTAGCGTTCACGGATGTCTTAATAAATGAACATCGCAGTCACTTCTCTGAAACATTGATAAAATGTTTCTGACTGCAGGTTTATTATTAAACTGAGTAATATCCGCGACTTTTTTTTAATGAATGTTGATCGTTTCATTCTCAGATGACATAAATACCTCTGAATGATATAAAACATATGGCTCTAGCTTGCTCTAATTACTCTAGCTATATTTAAATATCACTATTGTATATAACTGTAAGCAGTTACTGTATATTAATATGATTTCAGTTGTAGCTTTTATTCTTGCTCCGAAATAATATCAATCGGCTAGCGGCATTCCCTTCCAGTTAGCATTATTGTCAAAACTACTTTAATGTGCATAGGTATTATTTGATCATACAACACTGACTGTCTGTAATGTTAATGATATGTTTTTTTTTTATTTCGCAGGTAAGTGCATTTATGTACTGCCATCGGACCTGGGTGGGTTCCGATGGGTGTGTGGAACTCGCGGGTTACGAAATACCCACTAAAACCCAGCGGATGTCATCGGCCGCCTATACTGATGTACCCCGGATCCATCAGCTACAGGGCACCTCGCCGACTGGCCAGCCTCTCCAGAGGGACGGACCTCTCCAACAAGGAGGCTGATCCGACAACCTAGATCACCGACAGGAACGTACAGATCACGTTCCCATCTTGACCCTGGGTCCCATCTAAGGAGGCGGCATATTTTGCGTGTAGCGCCTTTGCCGAACTCCTACCCGTGATCTGCGGTCATACGGACCATTCTCCGCTCATCTTCTCTGGCCCGCTACATGACCGTCTTACAGAAAGAGGCCAGCGCCTCCTAGGATAGATGTCGCTATCGAGCATTGAGTAGATCACATTCAAGAGAGATAGGTCCAATCCTCCCAGCGCCAGTCTAGGTCGTAGCGCTGTACGGCCCATCTACGACACACCTCCAGACTGTGCTGGGCCGTGTCCTCAGAAGCGCCATAATATGATAAGTTTGTGTGTGCTATGTTATTATATTCCTTTGTTGCTTGTTTGTTTTTATTTCTTAAATTTCTGTGTTGTTAAAATGCTGTACTGTTTATATAACTTCATTTATATCAGATACTTGTGATGTATCAAGTTACTTTTATAGCATAGGGGAACAAACGAGAAATCGGAGCCATTCAACGCCCACCGGCGCCTATGAACGCCAGCATAATTATGCAGATTCGTTGCCCTCCTTTTCACCTCCCACCCCCCAATGGGCCACTACTGCGTTTGGATAAAGCTATTATATTCTCTTCTGTATACATCTATGAACACACACAACCTGATCTAACGGCTAATTTATATGCCCGTTATTTACTCAGCTGCGTGTATCATCGGCCACTTATTTTTAGTTCATCTAATTAAATTAATGATCAATTATTTTGTTGTTAATCAACATATCTATATGTTACTTGTAACATATGTATCACATTATCAATAATATCCATCTAAGGCATTAGGAGTATATTTTATTAATACCAAAACATTTTAAAACCATTAAGTATTTGATATAGTAGATAACAATAATAATATCTGTGGACGTGTCATAACGTTAGTCTAGCCCAGTGCTAGTGCTGTAAGAACTTGTGTTGTAGGTACTAGACAATGAAAATATACTTTATATTTTTTATAAATTTAAGAAATTGTATATATTTAATGGTTTTATTTTAGAAATACATATAATCCATAGATAAACGTTCATAACCTGGGCGGAATCCACACTCGCGACCTCTGTTCTAGAACACTTTTATAGATGCCGCTATCACTTTGAAACCATACTAGTGAATCTGT
The DNA here is from genome assembly GCA_017140195.1 of Eumaeus atala. Lineage (NCBI taxonomy): Eukaryota > Metazoa > Arthropoda > Insecta > Lepidoptera > Lycaenidae > Eumaeus > Eumaeus atala. Next base: position 479,446 of record JAFELO010000005.1, on the reverse strand, counting down.
GATTTGTCCTTCTAATCATATTCCACTCCATAACTGTCACTTTTTATGGGTACGTGAAATCATTTTCATTGATATGGAAAGAGTATGGAAGGTGAAAGTCTCTCACGTATTTTCGCGTCATTATATATTAGCGATGAACGTCAAAAGTGCGTGGGCTTGTCACAGATAAATAAACTTCACAATGACAGATGTCCACCATCTTGAAACTCGCGTTGGTTTCTACACAGTTTCTCACGTGGATTTAGCGACCGCTAATATGGCAGTAGAAATGTTACTACTTTGCATAATCAACCATTGACATATGTAAGTCTATAAAACAAAGTGTTTAATGTATTATTTTTTTGGAAAATGTATCGTAAGTTGTAGGGATACGATAGACAGCAAACGCAAAGGGAATTTGTAATCATAACGGTAGTGCTTCGTACGGTTTGTTTATTTTTGTTTTCATTAAGACGAAGAGTGTTCTCTTTGTGTTTGTGTGTATTTATGACTTGACAATTTTCTGTCAATAAATATCATTTATTTAGCGAGTTGTGGGTGTGTTTGAGTGTATAAAATACAATATATGAACGATCTAAAATATAAAGGGATAAACATGATGTAGTCACACGTCAAAAATCTACAGCAGCTTTCGCACAAATCTGTCACTAAAATGTAAGTAAGTAAGTATGTTTGGTCAGTCTTCAATGAATCTGAAATATTCACGCATTTTGCCAGCGTCGTTTTTTATTTACAGTGGCTTTTGGCGGGATCGGTGGTATCTTAATCCAGATTGAATTCAGCAGCAAACGTTAGGCATGACAAGATCAATAAAACGTTGGAAGAAATGGAATGAGCATAAATATTGTTTATTCTATGCACATGAACAAATAATTGCTTAAGTTTGTAAAATATTGTAACAACTAACAAACTATACCTGACAACATTTGGCCAAAAATATATCCCTTTAATAATAATGATATAGGTACACAAAATATAAGGTACCAAAACATATTTTTTATTTATTTTGCTGATTGAATAATATCAGTTCAGTAGTTTTTGCAAATTCAACACACACATTTACATTCTAAGTACCTAAGGCATTCCACGCATAACATGAAATTCTATCTAATAAATTAAGTTAAAACAAGGATGACAATACTGAAAGTGCACTACCATGACTTGTATACAGCGTTCGGAAGTTCCATTTCTACTTTTCAAGTCCGCAAAGCCCGTGACGCGTCCATTTCCGTCCGGATATCCGTGCGGATCTTACGGCACGTGTGCCTGAAGCAATGCTTGATGCCATTGGGCTTCCATTTTGTGAGGAGGACGTGTGTAGCATCGAGTTGTATTTTCATCATTGTGTAGTGACAGTTATGTTATGTTATAAAACCCGGATTCAAACATTCGGACCAAAATGTATTGTCTAAAGTCTAAAGGGCCAACTTCAAGATGGACGGACTCTTTTTAGAAATTTGGCCTCGGAAAGCATGTATAATCATTGACTATGCGTCTTTTTTCGGTCTGAACTTCTTCTCTTCGCTCCCACAACATACTGTGAAAGCGAAGAAAAGCCAAATGCAGCTTCATCGGATTGGGTCCGATCCCCACTCTCCCTCAGATTGGAGAGGTGTATCACGATATGACAGATAATTTAACTACTATTATCATTGCCAAAAGGTTCGAGAGTCGCTCCTAGTCCGACGCTGATGTGGCGGCAACTCTCGTGCGGTAGGTAAAATTGCCTCGACGATGACGTGGCTCTTTGACTCTTGTAGATGATCACCGCTCTGATATCAATACGAGTTGGCGTGTCTTCATCTGTAACAATAAATTAATAGCTTCTATATTTATTAATCCAGACGCGAGAACCACTTTTGTACTACAAACAGGGGCAAATGTTGAGTGTCTTTTGATGATTACAGGCACCTATAGACATACGCATTGTTATTGCTTTCGTCCTGTCTTTCTTGATGAAAAACCACACGAAACGCGACAGCGTATCATGTGAATGAGATTTACTTCCCCGGTGGTATCGGTTCTATTTGGCTGCAATGAAGCATGGAGCTAACTTTTCCTAAGATAATGGGATGCATGCCGATGTCACATAATTATTTTATTTCAGGATACACCTTAAATATATTACATGAAATTGGCGTTTTTCGTACTGGCTACTTTAATCACGAGCTCCGAGTTCAAATGTGTACAGCTATAGTTTTGATAACCGTCGTCATACAATTTTCTCCTCTCTTATGTTTTTTCTGTTTGCGTCACTCATTTTACGAGTACGAGTTCCGCCGTGGCACTAGTGCTGTGGAAATGACTCGATGGGTGAATGATGTGTGTCGCGGTCGTGTTGCAAAAGAAAACATCGTTTTTTAACGTTTTCGTTCTGGAAATTTCGACCTGCAGAATAGGCCCCGCGGACAGCCTGAGAATGCGATGTTGGTGATAAAACTGTTTTAATTCACTTGAAGCAAATTGGGAATATTAAAAAGCTTGAAAGGTGGGTACTCATGAATTGACTGATGCAAACCAGCAAACGCGTGTCCGTGCGTAGATGAATAAAGACGGTACTTTTAAAGCATTACCTGTGATGAAAAATGGATTCTTTACGATAATCGGAAGCGTTCAGCACAATGGTTGGATCCTGGCCAGCCAGCCAAATCCTACCCCAAGCGAAAATTATTATCCCCAAAAAGGTGCGTTTGGTGGACTAGTGCCGGTATCGTTCATTACAGTTTTCTCATATCTGGCCAGTCTGTTATGGCTAACATCTATTGTCAGCAACTGCAAACCATGTTGAAAAAGCTAGCGGCTAAACAACCTAGGCTGGTCAATGGCTCCACGCTCTTGCTGCTTTAATTGGAAGAAGAGCTTTATTTGGATAGTCAAAGACATCCTCCGTCCAGTAGATTACCATTTTTTTCGATATTTGGATAACTTCTTGCAAGGGAAAAAAATCAACTCCAATGGGGCAGTCCAAATCACCTTGGAAGATTTTATTCATTCCCGGCCGACTGGTTCTTTTTCATTAAATGGGTCAATGAACAACGTATGAGATGGCAAAAGTGCGAAACAGCAGTTCATACTTTGATTAACTAAATATATTATATTAAAGAATATTCGACTTTTTGTTCCTCCCATACAAAACACCAATTTCATATGTTAGTACCTAATATAAATAACATTTATTCCTCCACACACAACTTATTGTGGAATGTGGAAAGGGTTTTTCCAATCCGACGGAACGTTGCAGAAATAAGCGCGATTAAATAAGCAAAGAATTTCTTCATTAGAAGTGCACTCCTTGTATATTTATCCCACGTAAAAGCCTCACGATATGTTTTGAGAGCTCTGCCACCTTGCGTTACACGCGGTATCCGCATTTGTAAATAAATTTATCAGCTAGGAGACTTTCACTACTGGACGTAGGCTTCTACCAGAGAGCGCCACAAGTCACGGTCAGAAGCTGCTCGCATTTAGCTTCCTGCGATCAAGACCAGGTCATCGCTCCAGCGGGTAAAAGGCTGGAGCCCGGCCAACACTGCACCTTCCAGTGAAGGGCAGCGATTTGAGAATTTATTTTATAATATAAACTAATAATGTTCCAAAATCTTCCTTTCTACATAACATCGAGTTTATCAAAATATTGAGCAGAATATCATGCGATTCATACCGATGCATAGAGCGATTAAGTAGGAAAGGTTTTAGTGTTTCATTTATTATGATAGCAATCCGGGCCCAGCTGTTCACGGGGACACGGCGGATCGCGAGATAAATACTAATTAATAAAGATAGTGGTGTGGTGCATTGCGATTTTGTCGAGCCGCGTTGGTTTGAAAGGAAACCTTACTCTCGTTCGGCTTGACCAGCGTGGCTATGTTATCTTCTCGCATACTGTTTATATTCCTGATAGCCCTTCGGATGTGACGAGATGAAGATATTTAACGTATCTGCATAGTTAGATTACGTTCTCATGGATTGGATTTTTATGGGTGCCGGTTCTGCCCCGGCTGCTCTATAACAAACGTAATACAAAAGATATACAGCTTATTTTAAATATCAGATCACGCAGGATGGAAATGCCTGAAGAAGAGATGCGGCTTAACCGGTTACAACTAGATTTTATTTTTATATTATAAGGGTGCAAACGAAAAGATAATTTTATGTCCATTAGGGTAAATTTGTGATGGAAGATTTTGTAATCTTTCATTTTATTTAATTACTATAATCAAAGTTTGTAAAATCTTTCCTGAATTACCCAGGTGGGACAATGGCCTGCTGACTGTCTGGTATGTTTATGGACATTGATAGTCACGATCAAGTTTTCTCTTACCTTTTTCTTTTTTTTTTATCGGGCTTGGCCCGCCACTCTTGCCCACCGCTGCAACTCCTGTATCGCCAGGATCGACAGCGGCGACCACTGATAACCCTTCGATATGATCGCAGGGAGCCCTAAGGAATAGCTAAAACTGTCTTGGAACCCGCAACGAATTTAATCAGATAAATGAGAAAAGAAAAGCCGTAATAGGTGGAGTAGGAAATAATTTCAGTTTCCCTCTCTAATCAAAGCTGTACACTGTACAAAATTGCAATGACTTGTACAAGCCCTGAAAATAATGGGTAGCCAGGCGAGGCCCAACTGCTATGCACCATGGAGATAATAAGTCCTAGTACAAAGTGACGGCCTAATGGATATTTAATTGTTATCATTTAGGTTTTTGTTACGGCTGACTTAAAATTATATTTTTCCGTGAGTTAAAATTATTCTCTTAGCTTATTAGTCATGTATTTTTTACAGTATTAGAGAGATCAGAACCCTTTCATGACCACCGACGCCCATGGACATCAGCATATTTACCATACCGATGCGTTGTCCTCCTTTCCACACGGAGAATTTCAGCCTCGTAAACATCACACGTTACCATGACAACAAATTCAATTTATGACAGAACAACGTCTGTCGGGACAGCGAGTTGCCAATAATTTCTGCAGCTTTATATGATACTTTTTCACACCTTTGGTTACATCACCGCAATTTTAATACTGATCTCTAATATTCTGGAAAATATTATATAGTGTATGTTCATCATAGATATTATTATATAATATTTAATGAAAATATATTTTTTCAAATCGGTCCAGTAGTTACGAAGCCTATTCAATGCAAACAAACAATCAAATGATTCCTCTTTTATAATGTTAGTATTTATGATTACCGTGCTCATCCGTCATGCTTATTACAATACTGTTATCCCTGGCTTTTCCGGTCTGTTATCCCTGGCTTTTCCGGTCTGATATCCCTTGGTCTGTCTAAAAAGCTATTGAAAATAGGAAGTATTTTTTTATAAGAATTGTTTCAAATAACAAAGAAGGAAAGAAGTGGAAAGTAAGACCAAGGCCACACGTAAATAACGTACATGTATGATATGTCTGTATGTATGAATGAACATTTAAATGTATATATGTATGTGTGTGTGTATGTATATGTGTGTCTGTGTATATATCAACACCAATATTCTGTGACATCCTGTTGGAAATTGTGAGGGGAGTGGCGAATAGTGACAGTTTTAGTATACAAATATTAATTTGTATATTAAAACTGTCACTTGTGGTATATTCAACCTCCAAGCCGAGTGACACTCCTATTCAATGGAAAGCACTTGCCTAAATACATATTTACTCGCATTTTTTCTCTCTCAGTCCTCTTTTAGTTCATTGATGTCTTTTTTTTGTACATTATATTGTATAATCTTACTTATATGTGTCTAAATGCTGTTAATGTAACATTACTTTGTGCACAGCGAACTATTTTAAGTCTATTGTTCAACATCATCCATGTATTGTTTGTATTTTTTTTTATTTGCATTGAATAAAGCTATTCTGTATCTGTATCTATTTGTATCTGAAAGTAGTAATCTATACCAATGCTTTGCGTGATTGGGTAATGAACATATAAACACACTTGCGCATTTACAGTTTTTATAGTTCGGAGGAGAACCGAGGAATCGGAAAAACTTACTGCACATTAAGTTTCACGGGGTCACGGGTTATATAGACGTGTCCTCCTTCACCCCGTCTCCCGTAAGGGGTTACCGGCTGCTCACAAACCGCCCGAAACGTAGTAGCCATCACTTTTTAGACTGCGCGGTATTGAAGGGAAGAGTTTCTTCCCCGGTCGTGCCGGACACGTTTGGCTGCAATGGAATAATGACACTACCTCATGTATGAAGAATATTAGTATTATTCAAATGCAATTCAATTCTCGAGATTGGACCCATTAACAAGATAAAAATCTCATCAGCTTTATTAAGGTTCACAGACACTTGTACGAAATTCTATTTGTATTCGATGACTCGTGCATGAATATAGCGCATGCAATAATCTCTTCTAGCATTCCTTTGGTGATCAGAATTCGACCAAACTGCAGACTCCTCCGTTCTTGCAGTTCTTTATTATAGGGATATAATCTGCTCTTGGCGATCAGAACGGGTGTAGTATTAGAAAGCCTTAGAGCGCGCAATGACCTATTAATGTTACCAGTTTCCTGTACATTACAAACTTAGAGATCTTATTAAAATTTTATGCCCCATTTCATCTAAATTGAACCGACAAAAACGGAGAGGTACTTGTCGCGAACGTAGCAGCTTTGCTGTCGCGATTCCTGGTGTTTGTGATTTTCCTGCGGCACATAGGAGGGAAAGAGAGAGAACTGGTCTGCATAGCAATTATGTGGATGTTTGTAGGTATCAACAGTCATAAAAACATTTGGCCAGACAGCTCGTTTACCCTCACAAGCTGTAGAAAATTGTGTGTCAGCTCTGACAAGTCAATAGACTTTCGTCCGATTCTGGAGTGAAAATTAGTAACGACGTAAGGTAAAGTTGCGCTCGGTTGATTATTGTTTCACGTAATTTTACTTCTCATATATCTTCATCATCATTATCAGCCGGTTCGGTATCGGTCCACTGCTGGAACGCTCTTGCAGCGAACACCAAGACGGAAGATCTCCTGCTACTCGCATCCAGCCAAGCTACTTCCACTCCAGAAACTTAGTGGCCCATCTGGCTCGTAACATCCACGTGCATCATCATTTCTTAAGGAGCTAGGTCCAAAAAACTGCTAATTTCCCTGGTAAATAGTTGAGCGATGCGAACGACGGTCCTACTAGCATCCATTACAATACAATTCCGAAACATCAAAGTTGTCCAAACTTAATAATGCATTTAAATTGTATTTGTTATTAGTGTAAGGAGTTTGCCGTCCTCCCCAGTTGCAATCTTCTTGTAAAAACAAATGGGGTGGATGATTGAAATACATTTTTAAACGCCATTTCTATTAAATTGTAAATTATTTAGTCGTTTATGTTAAAGTATAATGGCTGTGAAAGATAAAATGCCGTATTGCATATGATGTTGATTTTTTTTCATGACTTTCCTTCATCCCCTCCAATATGCCGCCAAAAAAAATGACTGTTTCACGTGGTCGTGACTGAACAACGAAAGATACGTCTCCCGTCGAGCTGGCAGCGGAACTGGGCCGGCACGAACAGGGAGGTAACTCTTGCTCACACGAAATCGGTGTCTGTGAGTAAACGGTGGCCCATTGGGGAGAGGATAAACGGAGGGCAACCCATTGGCATAGTAATTACGTTCATGAGCGTCGGCAGTAGTAAAAATGCTCCGATTGCTCGTTTTTATAAGAAATATATAATTGAATGAACAGCTGGATTGTTATTTACACAGTAAAAAACAAAACATTTTAACATCATAAATCTTCTTATTTTCACAAACATGAATCAAAACTGTCCAATAAAGTGTAGACATAGAAGTCATAACAAGTTTTTAAGTTATTCCTTGCCTCATAGATTATTTATTTGTAAGAGCATTTCCTGTAGCGAATATCGCCATTTATATCCCTTAAAACACGCCTTCCTGAAAATATATTAGGGAATTTAGCCGCAATCACCTAGGACATTAGAGTGGCATTGGTCTGTACTTATTTGGTATAAAGCAGATGATGTCTCGTAGTGTATTCATATATTTTGGAGATGATCCAAATAATTCAGTGCGGACACCGCCTATTCCATGTTTATGGAGTTCGTAAAAGTACGTCTTCGATAACTTCGTTCTCAAATTAAACTTATTTGGTAATAAATATTCTTATTTCATAATACGATTACAACATTGAAATTTCATTGATCTCACAAAATTCTATACATATTTAAATCTATTCTGTGAAAATACTGTGTCATTCTGATAAGTTATTGGATTATACTCGAATGAATACTCGTTGATGAAAGAGAGCGAGGTCCCACTGTTGGGAACGAGACACACACGTTTCTATATGACAAACATTTTCACACCAGCTCCTTAATGGAGTTGGCAGCGGGAAGGGAGTGCCGTACATCACGTTCCTTACATACCTGCTTGGCCTCCTCCACATGAATTACTGTCTTCATGCAAACACGGCGGTAGCGAAGACTCCTGACACTTCGGACAGTACCCGATCAATTTAATCATGGTATGTCAATCCTGGTTTTCCTCGGTTCCACATTCGCATTGTATATCTGACACCTACCTTTACCTGGTGCCTGTACCTCTCACCTGTCATCGTTTCTATATGCTCGAAGCATGGAACAACCGTGGGAACGAAACGGTCCATAATTCTAATCTAAGTCTAACCTAACCTAACCACTCCAAGCATTGGTCAACTATGGGTATTTCTAATTTTTTATAGTTTACTCCTGGTGAACAAGGAGTCAAAATTTTTTGTAACTATCGACACCCATAGACATCATCGCAGAGCGTAGCTAAACTCGGCACCTATTGACCCCCTTTCGTCTTTCCCCCCAATGACGGAATGGAAATTCACAAGCCGCGTGAAAGCGACCACATAGCTGTCATTCAGCGACTACTTTTTTTCACTTTTTCATGTGAGTGAAGGAGCTGCCAATCGATGCCCAATACGGCTGTAATGCCTACAATATGGTCCAGTAGTAAGCATGTAAAGTAGATCGTCAGGCCTTGGGTTAATGTGTTCCTTCCCCACGTTTGGTACACCAAAATATTATTGGAAATCAATTTCAAATTGCAGTCCAAAGTGATTCCTTGGGGATAGTATAGAACCCTATGTATGTGCACTTGTGTCTGTGCACACATAGACGCGGCCAGCGCCACGTGGTGTCACCCACATTCTCCACCCACAAGAATGCGCTCTCATGGGGCGGAGATTCGTAAACTTCATTCTTAGCTAATGAATCCTCCATCCGATCATGTGAATTCATCGTCCAAATTCAAATTCGTGTGTGTTACAGTTTCTGACATTTCCTGGTTAAATAATGAGTGGTATTTTGATTTTATGTCTATCTATGTGTATATATTAATGCCTTCCATAAATGATATCTAACGATGGTAAGGATGTACCTAATTTATTATTTATTAGTTTCCAGAAAATACCCCGAATTACTAATTGGTGTTCAGGAATATAACGTTTTACAATAAATCTCAATACACATAGTATTCATGTTGACGTATTATATTAATATTGGATTATGGCCAAAAACACGAAGTTTTAGAGCTCATAATGGCGTGCGTGCGAATTTCCTGGAGAAGCCCTAATTAGGCGGCCATGTTGTTTCGTGCATTACTCAAATTTTATGAGTTGCATTACTCGAATTTTATGAGTTATTTGAAATACGAAGAAGTTATTAAATCCGCTGGTTTCTAGGAAGCGAGATGATGGTAAATGTGTCTCTGAATGTCATTTATGATAAAATAGTGTATTCGCGCGCCGATCAAGGTGGTCTCAAACTCAGATTTCGGGCACTACATCCCAACGCAGAATAACAAACTGACGAATACTGAATTTACTATAAATTTTTCACTACACACTCATTGTAATTATGGTAGCTCCAGGTTCTAACCTGTTGGTCGTGCTCGTAGAGCAAGGTCAACCTGACCCCTTGGGTACTGAGGGAGATTCTTTATGTACCCCCTTTCAGAATATGATATTAAGCTTACGAGGCACCCCTGCGCACGGGACATGGAATGTCCCGAAGTTGGTGGGACTGTTCTGAGGTGCGCAATAATTCCTTTGTGGAGGTATGGCAAGGTGGTCAGGGCACCACGATAGCTAGTCGCTTCCTTAGGAAACTGAATGTAGTACCCTGATCATTAACAGTTCCTGAGCAAATCACCGAAGACGGCGCTAAAGGCACTAGAGGTTTTAGACGGTATTTGGCATTTTTCTGTGCCACAAACCCCATACACCACTGTACCCAGGTATGGTGCGGATTGTAAAAGCTTTCCGTCGCTTCTCTAAAAAAGTAAATACGACTAAAGATGCAGCGAGCCCACATCCCTCTGCAAAGTGAATTGAGGTAACTGAAATGTGTACGTGATGACCCGCTGGCTCAGTTGGTAACGTGGCGGTTAGTCCGCGTGTTACGTCAAAGGTCGCAGGTTCGCATCCCGCTTAGGTCATGGATGTTCATATATGTATTATATGTCTTTATATAATAAAAATTTTAAATATATGAATTTTCTTAAATTTACAAATATATTTCCGTTGTCTAGTACCAGTAACACAAGTCCTAACGGTACTTAGCACAGGGCTAGGCTAACGTAGTGTGATAAGTCCACAGATATAATTATATAATAATTATATGTGAGTAGATTATGGCTTCGGTTACAGTGTGCAAGTGCTAACGGTAGGTGGTATCATGTTAGTAGCAGTACATTGCCGAAACCAAAAATAAAAAGAGCGTAAAAATAAAGTGCTGTAAATCAACGTAAGGACCATTAATCCTGTGCACTTTTGTTTTAAATGTTTTAACATTCTGGTGACGATGTATATTATTGCCTCACAAATAAATCTATTTTAATTTACTTTAAAAGTGCCTGATCGTCAACGGGTCCACTAACATGCGATCACATGAAATGTGACGGCACAAAACAGATTTGATTAAAATATTCCCATTTACGAACGCACATTTGTACATAGCGAATGCAGTAATGACACTTCTAAAACACCACGAGATCAATCAGAGGAAATTAAATTGCGAGTTGCGATGATTTGTGGCGGAGTCGTGATAGAGGACGTCCATAGACGCCAACGAGCTTAATTAACAGTTGAAACGATTAGCGCTTCAATTGGTATTGTGTCCTACGTACAAATCTATGACGGTTTGGTTGTTGAATTTACAGTGTAATAGATTGATTTGAATGCCAAACGGTTAGCATAGTGTTCCTATAGTATAGGGGTAAACGAGCTGAAATCGAAGCAGGACTAGCGACGCCCTCCCTTCCTCGTTTCCTAATTGGCTTACTTACAAACTGCAGGCAACGCGACAGTATAGTTGTAATTTTACGGCGGTATCATGTGAGCGAGAGGTGCCTTCCCGGTCGTGTCGACCCTATAAGGCTGTAATATGGTACCATTTACTAAATAAATACTACGTAAAGGTACAATGTTTTTTTAGTATCTGGGCATTCACATACCATAGCGCGGTCCGTCTGCATGTTTGCCTATATAAACAAATGATATGAACAATAAAACCCCGCTGAGCTTAGTTTTGGCACGTTCGAGTTCGCCCGAACAAACCTTTCACTGCCATGCGTAGCGCATCAAATTGCCCTTCAGAGTTGTATGTACAGAGGGTAAGAAGAAGAGGGAGGCTAGTGACTACGGACTTCACTTCCGAAATTTGGATTTGATGGCCATTATCTTATACACAACGGAACCATCTACTTAGTCACTTTCTCGGGCATTTAGACGATCATTTACATTGCGCGCTAAAATATTGCATAATAATATCGCGTTCCACGTCCTCCTGTTGGATTGATTGTTTAGAGGCCGATTTGGGTGATAAATATTTACCTACTAGTGCTCTTGATTACTTCCTGCATTTCCTAATTGCAGTAGACGCGGTAGATTCACCGATTAGACTAATCACTCTCTAAGCTTTCTTGTGTCTCTTTTAAAGTTATAACTAAAGTTGTACTTGCAGTTGTCAAAATTGGTCTCCACTCCGATCTAACACAAAACAGCGATAATCAACGAAAAAATAAGGATCCTACTACAGTTTTTTTATAATTCCCATCCATATTTATTCCTCATTAACAGTCCCTCCATAAATCAGAGGTGTACGAATTGATGGTAATTTCGTATACATGGTGCTTCAGTACACCTGACGCCGGGATATGAAAATTAATTCCGTACTCTACCTTAACGGGGTCCGTTCTAATGATATTATGAATGTTAATATCGTGTGCCAAATGTAATTTACAGATCCGATATAAACAAAGTTTTTGATGTTATACGTCTTTTGGCGCGTCAGGGAAAAAATTATGAACATAAAGTTTTACGATGCCACTAAAAGCCGACACCTTGAAGTTAGCTGTGGTCAACATTTTAATGTTTCAAAAATTACAAATGCCTCATAATAAAACTTTCAATGTAAGGTAAAATTTTCACCAACCTTTATCTTACGACAAAGAAGTATTAATACACACAGTTTTGTCATATTTCTCTCAAGTAGGTTGGAATAATACACATCTTTCTTGTTCTTAAAAGCATTTAAAAATATTATACATAGTTATATTTGATAACCGATAACCGAAGGAAGGTTCTCGAGTGCCAACCCGGCACCGGAAGACGGAGTGTTGGACGGCCTCCTACCAGTGGACTGACGACTTGGGTAAGAAGGCGGGGAGCCGATGGATGCACGTAGCACGTGACCAAGACCTATGGCGCCTCTCTGATGATGATGATTAGTCGATACCTCGCTTAGAATTTGTTTAGTAGAGGTTACAGGTGATCTGTGAGTAGCCGGTGACACACTGAAGTGATTGGACTGAAGGAGGCGCTTCCTTCTTGGTGGAAAATATTATTAGATTATTACCAAAAAAGTTATATAAATGGATGTCATTTGTATTGTTTCTGTAAACTACCACGTTTTAGACACAATCTATCCCTTATCCTCGGATTAGGCGCCAGCCGAATGTTCCGTATAATTTTATTCCGGACACGTCGGGACACAAAACAGGAGCGGCCCGGGGACACGGATATCGGCGGGACGGAGTTCCGGTGCTAGTTATGGTATTACACTGTAATAGATTATTTGAGCCACCGAATGATCAACCTACCTGTACACTATTAACAAATATAATAATAATAAAACGTAATGTCGTCCTAGCCGAATGCCATGGCGGCCATCTCTATAGATACTTGCCAAGGTGGTGGGGAGGGGGACGATGTTCATGGGTGTCGGTAGTGATACAAAGGCTCCGATTTCTCGATTGTATCCCTATACTATAAACAAACCTGCCAACTGTACATGACAATATTATAGTGTCTAAGTGTGTGCGCAGGGACAAGTGCACTCCCTGTTCCCTCATATGCCTAGTCCAGTTGGACAGAAATCCGGCATGACCGGAGAGAAATCGTGCGCGGGATCGACCGCTTAGCGTGCTACCCGAGGCACAGGGTTGCAGCACCGCCAACTTCACGACTTCGTACTGTTATCAAAGACTGAAAAAAAACCTACACTTTAGTCCCACACAGTACTCGAACCTAGGACCTCACAACTGAGGTTAAACATGCTTACCACTAGATCACGACTATAAATAAATTATAATAAATAAATGGCCGCCGTGCGCAGTGGTAGCAAAGAGCGCATACGCCGTGCATGTTACACCAGGGAGTGCGGGTTCGAATACCCCCAAATACTGGATGTTTAGATAAACATCTGGGCGGGATTCTACGAGTATATGTTATGTGTATTTGTAGTATAAAAATCTTAGATATTTCGGTTGTCTATTATCTGTAACACAAGTCCTTACGGTACTTGCATAGGACTAGGCTAAAGTTACGTTTTGTAAGAGGTAGTTCCATGCTGCATTGTAGGGGAATTGGGCCGGTCGGGGAGGTATTTCTCGCTCACGTGACATAGGCATAAAGTGACATATTCTGTGTCGCGTTTCGTGTGGTTTGTGAGTAGCTGGTGGTCCGTTGGGGAGGAGGAAAGGAGGGTAACGCATCGGCATAATTATGCGGATGTTCATGGGCGTCGGTAGTCTTAGAAAGGCTTCGATTGCTCGTTTATAATGATTGTTTTAACCCTCTTGTTCACGTAATGCCACTGAAACGTTATGGGCTACGTTGTCGCGTTTCGCACACTTTGTGAGTTTTTGATGGCCCATTGGAGGGGAGGAGGAAAGGAGGCCAACATGCATATTTAACAATTATACGGATGTTTATAGGCATTTGTAGTCATGAGACCAGGCGGTTAATTAATTTTTCCCCTTGAACTATAGTAATATTCCTTGATACAATTTACACCTAAACGCGGCCTTCACTACAGGAAGTGCAAAAGAAGGAGTGGAGGCCATGTTTAGGAAAACGAAGAGTTGGTCGACCGTTCACCAGGTGGGAAGACGATCTCCGTGCAATAGCCGGTCCAGGATGGATGCGAGTAGCAGGAGTATTGACGTTCATTAAAAGAAGCCTATGTCCAGCAGTGGACCGCTAGGGGCTGATGATGATGAAACATTCATACTAAAACACGTTTTATGTTACTAGTGCGCATCCAAGTTTCCATCGGCCACCTTAAAATTCCATCATCAGACCAACACACTGCTACCATAATGTTGTATTGATTGTTATGATAACACATAATGTTGAATTCATAAATCCAATCTACGTACAGTTGTATTTTTCACGACGATGCAATAATTACAAGAGCACGTATTTCAGATTATTAGAATTATATTTACTTAGTTTATTACAGTGTTAAAATGATGTTATTGTAATATTTGCAATTGCAAATACTTCAACACACTTGTAACAATAAAAGGAAGACGCATTGCAAACTTTCTGCCACAAACAATAAAGGATATGAGAAAAAAAATGTTGTTTTTATTCGATTTCCCGTTTGGGGTAGGTCGCGTTATCAAGGATACGGCACGGAGGCGTTTGCTAAACCGCATCATGGGGTAATGTGTGTTTGTCGAAGTTATTCTGATACGTGAGCTGGGAGCTCCGCTCGCGCTTTTCTGAGGTTTGTTTTACGTGAAATGCATTTGTGTTGCAAATATGTTGAGAGGTGTTTAGAGGATACCGTGCGGAATGGCGCTGAGTATTACAGACATGCAGTGTCGAGTGTAAATACGGGTACAGATATAGGATTAATATCATAGCGATTTCGGATACGATTTAGGAAGATGTAGTGCCATGCTGCATAGGAGGAGGTAGTGCCATGCATTGTGTATGACACTACATCCTCATATGCAACGGAATTGGGCCGGCACGAGCGGGGAGGTACTTCTCTCTGACATAATACCGCCGTAAAATGACATTCTCAGTGTCGCGTTTCGTGCGATTTAAGAGTAGCCGGTGGCCCATTGCTGGGGGTGGGAGGAATGCAACGCAGTGGCATACCAATTATGTGGATGCTCATGGTCGTCGGTAGTCGTAAGAATGCTCCGACTCCTCGTTTTCCCCCCTATGCTATAAAAAAATAAATCAAAAATATTATAGGAACACAAGGTGTTTTTAAAATCGGGTTGACATATCACTTTTGATTAAAACTTTATTAATGTTGATAATAATTAATTCATATCAATCAGAAACTTTTCTCTCGTAAAGAATAGAAAACCGTGTCCCGCTAATTGCATTATTACTACTATGTAAATTATTATTCAAAGCTTGCACGTAATTGTCGACTGCTTGTGTTTAAAATATTATTGCTGTGAAAATTATAGTGTGTACGAAACACATTAATTTGAACTTACACCCGTCAAAACAATAGCCACAGTGAATGTAGATTGAGCTCCCGGCCCCTGTCGGTGACGTGTGAAGCTGCCAACAATTGGAACACGTGTGCCTCGTTAGTGCCCTTCATCAGCCAGTGTCATGCCAGAACTATAATTAAGTGATATGAATATTTATGAACCATCGATTTTTTGGAAGCTGGAAAAGAATAAGTCAGTTAGCAGACGATATACTTTTACGTGACAACAGTTCGTTAATTGAACTGCGAAGGAGGCGCCGGATGGAGCGAAAGAGACGACTCGCTATTCTCCTTCGCGCGCAGGCTTCGCTTACTCGGAACGTTACTGTAACATACTATTTTTCGTGCGCGCAGCTAACGTTACCAATTTACAGGAATCTTCAACGCCAAAATAATAAATGTTTTGTACCCGACAGTGTCAGAAGACGGGTCACATATTTCGAGGGTATATATTTTTTATTTATAAAATTTTACTAAAGTGTCGAAAATAAAAGCAATTGGTAATAAATTTACTGAATTTACACAGACTTAAAGCAAATAAGATGTACGGACATTAACTTTACGACGTAAGATAAATAAACCGCACAGAGAGAGCAAGAGAGCATAAGAGACTGGAACACGCGTCTGTTCCGCTTCTATAGGCAGGGTTATCATGACACCTTAAAAGTATTAGGGAATGTCAAAGTCTTATTATATAGACTACTAGTAAGTAGTAACTGATAATTAGCAATATATTCATATTACGAACTCTTTGGTGTTTGATCCCTTTTATGCCTTTTTTATTTTGTGTTCGTGTTCCTAATTTGAAAGTATTGGCCATCATTTAAAAAAAAATTATTGGATGTTATTCTTGTGTTTCTTTGATTGTCTTCTTAACTTGTTTCGGTAATTTTAGGAAAAAAGTATTACTTTTTCAATTTTAATTGATTCATTGCACTTAAATGTAAATTTTTTAACTCGCGTTAATCATGCCACCAGCACGAAGGCACATGGATACAATTACAGAGCCATAACTATGATTCAAGAAGGACGTTCTTCGTTTGGAGTTGGGTTTTTCTCATACTTGTTATTAAAAAGAAGAAACAAAAGTGACAAGAACAGTAGTTTGTCTTTTTCCGGTGATCTCTTTTGTTCATGTTTCTCATTCAAAATGGCCAACTTTATTATGAACAGAAAAAAAAACAATGCATGATTTTTATTTTTATTAATTGTTAGCCTATATTAACATTATTTTGTATATGCATATATATGTATCAATAACATTATTTTGTAGTTACATAAGTTTAACAAGTTTATGTCTTTATTATTTTCATGATACATCAAA